>JACEEZ010010096.1:5000-102500 GCA_016584305.1 Chionoecetes opilio | reverse complement strand
GAGAGAGAGAGAGAATAGTGTAATCTATAGTGAAATAGAGAAATATAAAATTAGAATAGTAACCCCTGTATGTCTGTTAAGCTACCAGGAATAATCTACACATTCCTAAAGTCAAAGATAGTTCTCAGTAGTCCAGCTGAAGCTCCTGACTGTAAAACCTATAAGGATAAAGGTAAAGAGAGAGAGAGAGAGAGAGAGAGAGAGAGAGAGAGAGATTATTATGGTATGATAGCTTATTTGTTTGTTATTATTCATCTTCACTATTGGTTGTAATTCATCGGGGGTTGTTTTGCTCTCATCACATACATACTATTATTCACAGAGTTATGATTCGCTCACAACAAATCCATAAAAACAAAATCCAACTCTGTCATAACATTGCGTCACAACACTATTACGCGCTTGTTTATGCGTGCGTTATGTTTTTTCCATCTATGTCTCTGTTAGGTTCATTATTCTACTCAATGGTTTTATTTGTGTTTCCTGTTAGAGTGATATATGGAAAGTGTCGCTGGTTTTTTCTAGTGTTAGGGAGAGAGAGAGAGAGAGAGAGAGAGAGAGAGAGAGAGAGAGAGAGAGAGAGAGAGAGAGAGAGAGAGAGAGAGAGAGAGAGAGAGAGTTTCCTGTTAGAGTGATATATGGAAAGTGTCGCTGTTTTTTTCTAGTGTTAGAGAGAGAGAGAGAGAGAGAGAGTGTGTATATATCTCTCTCATATACGAAAGAAATAATATGTGTGTATTTTACCTAGTTGTATTTACCTTACCTTATTAGTAACCTTATTTACCTAGTAGTGTGTGAATAGAATAGAATAGAATAGAATTTACTATTGCTCAGACTTTGCACGGCTGCTATAAGATACAATACATTTGGCAGGACATTTTCAACGCTACTAATAGAAACCTACAGATAAGTACTACGTCAACTAAAAGCTAGGCGAATCCAATTGTCAACTGCCATAACTAAGTGACACATAGAAAAATATAAATAAAGATAACTAATAACCAGATATACTTGTTAGCTTATCTAAACATGCTAAACATTGATCTGATGAATAATGACGAGTCCTTCAAAACATTCACACTGGTACTTTGCGTGTGTGTGTGTGTGTGAGAGAGAGAGAGAGAGAGAGAGAGAGAGAGAGAGAGAGAGAGAGAGCCAGCGAGAGAGAGAGAGAGAGAGAGAGAGTCATGAACGCTACACAAAATACTTCAGTGACAGTCAGGTGCAAGAATTTCATTAGTACGTAGATTTATAGGGAACACGCCCCTTTGGTTCTCTGGTTACCCCCCCCTCTCTCTCTCTCTCTCTCTCTCTCTCTCTCTCTCTCTCTCTCTCTCTCTCTCTCTCTCTCTCTCACACACACTCACACAGCCCAAACTTCTACTCTTTCCTGACAAATAATAATACTTCCATCATAATATAGATTGTTTTTGTTATGCATTGACATCACATGACTCTACCTAACACTATTTGAGTACAATGACCAGCTCTACCCATGACCCACTACTCTACAGATAACACCCAATATAGACAGGGGAGGGGGACATAATATAGAGCATAATAACTTGACTTGTGGGACGAGGGTTTAGTGTAGCACAATTATATCAGTAGGCAATGGTTTTTTTTTTAGATTTCATTATCTATCACGGGAAAACACACACACACACACACACACACACACACACACACACACACACACACACACACACACACACACACACACCACACAACACCACACACACACACACACACACACACACACAATTACTCCTTTCGTACAAGAGAGAGAGAGAGAGGAGAGAGAAGAGAGAGAGAGAGAGAGATGACTAACTGCAACTTTATATCTAATAGACTACACCAATAAACACTATCATTACTGTACATCTTATCACCCCCTCCACCACCATCACCACCATTCACCACCACCACTCACCATCACACATCACCATCGCCACCACCACTACTACCACCACTCACCACCACACATAACCATCGCCACCACCACTACTACCACCACTACCACCCACCACTGCCACCACTCACCACACCACTCACTACCACACATCACCACTCACTACTACTACCACCACTACCACCCACCACTACCACCACGCACATCTCTCGGTCACCTAACCCTCCGTACCCTCCGTCTACACTCTCAGAAATAAAGGGTATATTAAGGGTAGAATTGTTACATCGCACCATCACTACCCTTTTTATACCCTATGTCCAGGCTGGAGGTTAGATGCTGCCGATTATACCCTTCATCTACCCTTTATCTACCCTTTTTAGACGAGAGGGTTGAGAAAGGGTACATTTGGGGTTTGAAAAGGGTATATTTAGGGTTGCAAAAGGGTATATTTGTAAGGGTAGCAGTATTTCATCACTATAAACACCCTTTTTCTACCCTTTTCCTACCCTTTTTTTCTAAGAGTGTACCCCATCAGGAGGCGCCGCACAAGAACTACCATCACCCTTATCACCTTACCACCCTCACAACCACCACCACCACCACTCATCACCACACACATCTCTCGGTCACCTAACCCCACTAACCCACTCCCCACCCTCCGTCCACCCCACCAGGAGGCGCCACAGCAGTACTACCATCACCCTTGTCACCTAACCACCCACCTCTCCACCCTCACTACCACTCACCACCACCCACCACCAATCACCATCACATCGCTCGATCACCTAACCATCCACTCCATCCACCCACCTTATCATCCCCTCCACCACCAGTACCACCACCCACCACCACAAACATCGCTCGGTCACCTAACTCGTCTACCCTCCGTCCACCCCACCAGGAGGCGCCGCAGCAGTCCTACCCCTTGGTAACGCCTATACATTGGTGGCAGCGGCGGTGGTGACGATGAGTTCCTCCGCCCCCGCGCCCTTGGTCTTGGTGCTGGTGTCCGCCCTCCTGCTCTCCTGTAACGTATTCTGGCTCTACTCCTCCACGGGACACACGCAGAGGGGTGAGAGACAGAGATAGTGATAGAGACAGAGACAGTTATGGAGAGGGTGACACAGCCATTAATAAAGAGAGACAGGGGTGAGACAGGGATGACACAAGCAGTAATAGAGAGGGTGACAGAGACAGAGACAGTAATAAAGAGAGACAGAGGGGTGAGACGGGATGACACAAGCAGTAATAGAGAGGGTGACAGAGACAGAGACAGTAAGGGTGAGAGAGCAACAAGCAGTAATACAGAGACAGTAATAAAGAGAGACAGAGGGGTGAGACAGGGATGACACAAGCAGTAATAGAGAGGGTGACAGAGACAGAGACAGAGACAGTAAGGGAGAGAGAGCAACAAGCAGTAATAGAGAGGGTGACAGAGACAGAGACAGTAATAAAGAGAGACAGAGGGGTGAGACAGGGATGACACAAGCAGTAATAGAGAGGGTGACAGAGACAGAGACAGTAATAAAGAGAGACAGAGGGGTGAGACAGGGATGAAACAAGCAGTAATAGAGAGGGTGACAGAGACAGAGACAGTAATAAAGAGAGACAGAGGGGTGAGACAGGGATGACACAAGCATTTAATAGAGAGGGTGACAGAGACAGAGACAGTAATAAAGAGAGACAGAGGGTGAGACAGGGATGACACAAGCAGTAATAGAGAGGGTGACAGAGACAGAGACAGTAATAAAGAGAGACAGAGGGGTGAGACAGGGATGACAAAAGCAGTAATAGAGAGGGTGACAGAGACAGAGACAGTAATAAAGAGAGACAGAGGGTGAGACAGGGATGACACAAGCAGTAATAGAGAGGGTGACAGAGACAGAGACAGTAATAAAGAGAGACAGAGGGGTGAGACAGGGATGACACAAGCAGTAATAGAGAGGGTGACAGAGACAGAGACAGTAATAAAGAGAGACAGAGGGGTGAGACAGGGATGACACAAGCAGTAATAGAGAGAGTGACAGAGACAGAGACAGTAATAAAGAGAGACAGAGGGGTGAGACAGGGATGAAACAAGCAGTAATAGAGAGGGTGACAGAGACAGAGACAGTAAGGGAGAGAGAGCAACAAGCAGTAATATAGAGGGTGACAGAGACAGAGACAGTAAGGGTGAGACAGAGGGGTGAGACAGGGATGACACAAGCAGTAATAGAGAGGTGACAGAGACAGAGACAGTAAGGGAGAGAGAGCAACAAGCAGTAATAGAGAGAGTGACAGAGACAGAGACAGTAAGGGTGAAAGAGCAACAAAGCAGTAATAGGAGGGTGACAGAGACAGAGACAGTAAGGGAGAGAGAGCAACAAGCAGTAATAGAGAGAGTGACAGAGACAGAGACAGTAAGGGAGAGAGAGCAACAAGCAGTAATAGAGAGGGTGACAGAGACAGAGACAGTAAGGGAGAGAGAGCAACAAGCAGTAATAGAGAGAGTGACAGGGGACAGAGACAGTAAGGGAGAGAGAGCAACAAGCAGTAATAGAGAGAGTGACAGAGACAGAGACAGTAAGGGAGAGAGAGCAACAAGCAGTAATAGAGAGGGTGACAGGGGACAGAGACAGTAAGGGAGAGAGAGCAACAAGCAGTAATAGAGAGAGTGACAGAGACAGAGACAGTAAGGGTGAGACAGAGGGGGGGAGACAGGGATGACACAAGCAGTAATAGAGAGGGTGACAGAGACAGAGACAGTAATAAAGAGAGACAGAGGGGTGAGACAGGGATGACACAAGCAGTAATAGAGAGGGTGACAGAGACAGAGACAGTAATAAAGAGAGACAGAGGGGGTGAGACAGGGATGACACAAGCAGTAAATAGAGAGGGTGACAGAGACAGAGACAGTAAGGGAGAGACAGAGGGGTGAGACAGGGATGACACAAGCAGTAATAGAGAGGGTGACAGAGACAGAGACAGTAAGGGAGAGAGAGCAACAAGCAGTAATAGAGAGGGTGACAGAGACAGAGACAGTAAGGGAGAGAGAGCAACAAGCAGTAATAGAGAGAGTGACAGAGACAGAGACAGTAAGGGAGAGAGAGCAACAAGCAGTAATAGAGAGGGTGACAGAGACAGAGACAGTAAGGGAGAGAGAGCAACAAGCAGTAATAGAGAGAGTGACAGAGACAGAGACAGTAAGGGTGAGACAGAGGGGTGAGACAGGGATGACACAAGCAGTAATAGAGAGGGTGACAGAGACAGAGACAGTAATAAAGAGAGACAGAGGGGTGGAGACAGGGATGACACAAGCAGTAATAGAGAGGGTGACAGAGACAGAGACAGTAATAAAGAGAGACAGAGGGGTGAGACAGGGATGACACAAGCAGTAATAGAGAGGGTGACAGAGACAGAGACAGTAAGGGAGAGACAGAGGGGTGAGACAGGGATGACACAAGCAGTAATAGAGAGGGTGACAGAGACAGAGACAGTAAGGGAGAGAGAGCAACAAGCAGTAATAGAGAGGGTGACAGAGACAGAGACAGTAAGGGTGAGACAAGACAGTAATAGATTTAGATGTTCTTTATGTGTCCTTCAGAAGTAGCTGTCATTGATATTGGGATCAAGAGACGTCAGTGTTCCTATAGCTACCATTATTTGTTTAGCTTGAGTGGTCTTGTTAATTCACGAGTGTTTCTTCTTTTTTGGGCCGCCTTCAGTTTTGATTTTTTTTCTTCCTTCCCGTATTTTTTATTGATTTTGTATTCGTGTTTTTTGATATTTTTTGGAGGAAAGAATTACAATTTTTGCTTTTTTGGCTAGTTAGTATATTATCTTCTCTCTCTCTCTCTCCTCTCTCTCTCTCTCTCTCTCTCTCTCTCTCTCTCTCTCTCTCTCTCTCTCTCTCTCTCTCTCTCTCTCTCTCTCTCTCTCTCTCTCTCTCCAATGTCCAACAAAAAGCGAGCGAGTGTTTTTGATATATTTTTGAGGGAGGAGTTACAATTTTTGAGACTCAGTAAATTCTCTCTCTCTCTCTCCCTCTCTCTCTCCTCTCTCTCTCTCTCTCTCTCTCTCTCTCTCTCTCTCTCTCTCTCTCTCTCTCTCTCTCCTCTCCTCTCTCTCCTGTCTCTCCTCTCTGTCTCTCTCTCTCTCTCTCTCTCTCTCTCTCCCCTCTCTCTCTCTCTCTCTCTCTCTCTCTCTCTCTCTCTCTCTCTCTCTCTCTCTCTCTCTCTCTCTCTCTCTCTCTCTCCCCTAAGAACTACCACTTGTAGATCTCACGGCCTCTTGTAGCTTCCTTATGTTCTAATATTATCTCTCTCTGATATGCAGCAGCCAGCGTGTGTGTGCCCGAGGTGGAGGCCTGGGGCACGGCAGCGGCCAGCGGCACCAACAACAGCAGCAGCAGCAGCGGTGGAGGGGCCCCGTACCGCCGCGACTACCAGCGCGTGGTGGGCAGCGGGCAGCGGGACGTGCCCTTCCCCCTGCCCGTGCCCAACGACACCGTACTGCTGGGCTCCGATCCTGACGGCGAGGACGGGTGAGAGAGAGAGAGAGAGAGAGAGAGAGATGGGGGGGGGAGAACAAAAATGTGCTGTAATGTCATATTCTTAGTATTTCACATATTTCCAGCTTTCATACAATCTAGGTTACAACATGTATATAGGCATTAGGTATGAGAGAGAGAGAGAGAGAGAGAGAGAGAGAGAGAGATAACATAAAAACATAAGGAAGCTACAAGAGGCCGTGAGATCTACAAGTGGTAGTTCCTAGGGGAGAGAGAGAGAGAGAGAGAGAGAGAGAGAGAGAGAGAGAGAGAGAGAGAGAGAGAGAGAGAGAGATAAGAGAGAGAGAGAGATAAGAGAGAGAGAGAGAGAGAGATAAGAGAGAGAGAGAGAGAGAATATCCTTTTGACGGTAATAAGTATCGCTTCATAGGTCCTCTTCAACTTCGTCTCCTCAGTTCACAATCTTGCCAACTCTTCCCTTGGCTATTTCACCTGGGAGACTAAAACATTTCCATTTATTAATTATCTTGTCCTTTCATTTGTTTCCCATTCTTTCCTCTTTTCCTTTCCTTTTCTACACTCTCAGAAATAAGGGGTACATTAAGGGTCGAATTGTTACGTCGCACCATCACTACCCTTTTTAAACCCTATGTCCAGGCTGGAGGGTAGATGCTGCCGATTATACCCTTCATCTACCCTTTATCTACCCTTTTTAGACGAGAGGGTTGGAAAAGGGTATATTTGCGTCGATCCGAAAGGGTAGATTTGTAAGGGTAAAAAAAGGGTAGCAGTATTTCATCACTACAAATACCCTTTTTCTACCCTTTTTTTCTAAGAGTGTATGTGTGTGTGTATTGTCTTCTTATATTTGTTATTTTGTCCTTTAATTTCTTTCACTTTCTTAAATTGTCCTCTTCTCTTCTATGTGTGTGTGTGTGTGTGTGTGTGTGTGTGTGTGTGTGTGTGTGTGGCATTGTCTTCTATATCTTATCTTGTACTTTAACTTGTCTTTTAACTTGTCTTCTTGTCCTTATTTTGTCCTTTTTAATTGTCTTGTACTAATTCTTTCCTCTTCTTGTCTTTTCCTTTTATCTCTGTGTGTGTGTGTGTGTGTGTGTTCATTTTCTTCTTGTATGTATTATTTTGTCCTTTCATTTCTTTCACTAATTCTGTCATCTTTTCTTTCCCTTACCTATGTGCGTGAAGTCCTGTGCGGTACGTGACCATCGGGATCTCGTCCGTATGGCGCAAGGACGACTACCTCACACGTACCATCGACTCCATCCTGAAGGAGACCACCGAGGAGGAGAAGGCGGACATCCTCATCTTCCTGCTGCTCGCGGATGCCGACGTGACCTTGAGGTGGGTGAGGCATGCACGGTGCTCTCGCTGCTGAACTCTTGACCCATTCACGCCCAGATCTTTCCCTTGGTATTATGAAATCGTCAGTCAACCATTGCGAAAAGTAACATAATATACCAAATCAGCTAGTGGACAAGGGTGCTAATCAGGTCATATCTATAGAATATTGCTTACATTCATTAAAATAGCCTAATGGTAGCTAAATTACAATGGAAACTACATTATAGGTCTCAAGGGGTTAAGGTAGTGTTAGGAAAGGGAAGTGTGAATGTTCAGCGTCTCTCTGTCGTAGATTCGAACCTGAGGTCATCCATTCAAGGAGTTACTTAGTCATTTGTATTTTGGTTTAACATGATGGACTGGCCAAGAGCAAAAAAATTACAGGAACTTTACAGGAACTACCACGTGTAAGTCTCCCATTTTGGAAGTTTCCTTTTTTTCTGTATAGGGTCTGGCAGCTAGCGGGCTTTTTATTACTCAATTTTTTTTTAAACATAAGAAAATAAGGAAGCAACAAGCAAAACAAGGAGTAAAGTTTCAAAACACCTTTTATATAATTTCGTCCAGGACCCAGCGCGCCCTTGAGCTGGGTGTGCGGTACAGCAAGGAGATCCAACGCGGCCTGCTGAGGGTGCTGCAGCCGCCCTCAGCCCTCTACCCGAGCATCGACTTCACCGCCATCAGGAGGACCTACAATGACTCGGTGGCGCGGGTACAGTGGCGCACCAAGCAGGTATACAGTGTGGCTGTCGTGGGGGTTTACTAGGGCCTTATATTAATCAGTGTAATTGTTATGTTTCAGTATATGAACTCAGCATGACATTCTTATCATCTTAACTAACTAATCCATACAACTTTACACCATAGAATAAAGACTAACCATGATTATTACTAGACACAATACCAAATCACATAAAAGCCTCTTCTCTTACCTCTATTACTTAACATTCACAGAAAAATAGAACGTAGCATCACATCTTACTAAAATCGTCTAAGTTCAAAGGTAAATAGGGATGATATTTGCTTTTTTCGGGGTCTTTAAGTAGAAAACCCTAAAATCGTCTCTAATTTAAAGGTAAAATAGGGTGAGATTTCATCATTTTGGGGTCTTTGAGTAGAAAATCCTAAAAATCGTCTCTATTCTAATGGTAAATAGGGATGATATTTGCTTTTTTGGGGGTCTTTAAGTAGAAAACCCTAAAATCGTCTCTAATTTAAAGGTAAAATAGGGTGAGATTTCATAATTTTGGGGTCTTTGAGTAGAAAATCCTAAAAATCGTCTCTATTCTAATGGTAAATAGGGATGATATTTGCTACACATCTTAACAATAACAAAGACATCTTAAGACCTCTTCTGCTAGCCTGTCTATTCGTTTTACTCTATCCTTCTCTCTGTTTCTCTATATCTTTCTCAACATTCACGCAAAAAAAGTAAAATGGAGCAACATACATATATACATACATACATACATCTAATCTGCACATAGGCTACATCTGTCTAATAATAACAATGGTATTTTAAAACCTTTCTTCCTACCGGGCTGTCTATTCTGTTTCCTCCATGCCTCTCTCTGCTTCAGGTGCTGGACTTTGCTTTCCTCTTCTGGTATTCATGGAGTCGCCACCCCTCGAGTTACTACTTGGTGCTTGAGGATGACGTGCTGAGTGCCAAGCATTTCGTCACCGCCATCAAGGACTTTGTCGCTCTACACAAGGGTCACCACTGGATATCCCTTCAGGTCTCTCTCTCTCTCCTCTCGCTCTCTCTCTCTCTCTCTCTCTCTCTCTCTCTCTCTCTCTCTCTCTCTCTCTCTCTCTCTCTCTCTCTCTCTCTCTCTCTCTCTCTCTCTCTCTCTCTCTCTCTCTCTCTCTCTCTCTCTCTCTCTCTCTCTCTCTCTCTCTCTCTCTCTCTCTCTCTCTCTCTCTCTGCACTGCATAATTATAAGGGATCTCTAATACTGCAAAAAGAGTATATGTAGAATCAAATAGTACTAATGGAGGCTTTATGGCTGAGTTTTCATACCATTACTTTATCCTTGTAACACTGTAACATCTTCACAAACCCTGTAGTGTAAGTGTCCTTCTGGAGATCCTTTCCTTTACTCACTCGTACAAAATCTTCTCTTCCTCCTACATAATCTTTTGAGTTCTTAGTCAAAAGTTGTCTTCTTGTACTTTCTTTTTAGATTTTCTTGTAGATTTCCTCTCTCTGTGTGTCTGTCTGTCTCATACAAACAAACTCTTTCATCCTTCTCTTCACACGCAACCATCTTATTCTTCTTATTTTCTCTATTTTTCCTTCTGTTCCTCTAAGTCAGGTCCCTATTAACTCACTCAGTTTGTCTCTACCTCCAGTTGTCCTCTAAAAGTCATGTCTCCTCCCCAGCTGTCCTCTAAGTCAGGTCTCCTCCCCCAGCTGTCCTCTAAGTCAGGTCTCTCCCCACCCAATCAGTCTCCCCCAGGTCCTCTAAGTCAGGTCTCCTCCCCCAGCTGTCCTCTAAGTCATGTCTCATCCCCCAGCTGTCCTCTAAGTTCATGCTATCATCCCTCCAGCTGTCCTCTAAGTCATGTCTCCTCCCCCAGCTGTCCTCTAAGTCATGTCTCATCCCTCCAGCTGTCCTCTAAGTCAGGTTTCCTCCCCCAGCTGTCCTCTAAGTCATGTCTCATCCCCCAGCTGTCCTCTAAGTCATGTATCATCCCTCCAGCTGTCCTCTAAGTCATGTTTCCTCCCCCAGCTGTCCTCTAAGTCAGGTTTCCTCCCCCCAGCTGTTCTCTAAGTCAGGTCTCATCCCCCAGCTGTCCTCTAAGTCAGGTCTCATCCCCCAGCTGTTCTCTAAGTCAGGTATCATCCCCCAGCTGTCCTCTAAGTCAGGTCTCATCCCTCCAGCTGTTCTCTAAGTCATGTATCATCCCCCCAGCTGTCCTCTAAGTCAGGTCTCCTCCCCCAGCTGTCCTCTAAGTCATGTCTCATCCCCCAGCTGTCCTCTAAGTCAGGTCTCCTCCCCCAGCTGTCCTCTAAGTCATGTCTCATCCCCCAGCTGTCCTCTAAGTCATGTCTCATCCCCCCAGCTGTCCTCTAAGCAGGTCTCTCCCAGCGTCCAGTCAGTCTCCCCCAGCTGTCCTCTAAGTCAGGTCTCATCCCCCAGCTGTCCTCTAAGTCAGGTCTCATCCCCCAGCTGTCCTCTAAGTCAGGTCTCATCCCTCCAGCTGTCATCTAAGTCAGGTTTGCTCCCTCCAGCTGTCCTCTAAGTCAGGTCTCATCCCTCCAGCTGTTCTCTAAGTCAGGTCTCATCCCTCCAGCTGTCCTCTAAGTCAGGTCTCCTCCCCCCAGCTGTCCTCTAAGTCAGGTTTCCTCCCTCCAGCTGTCCTCTTAAGTCAGGTCTCATCCCTCCAGCTGTCCTCTAAGTCAGGTCTCCTCCCTCCAGCTGTCCTCTTAAGTCAGGTCTCATCCCTCCAGCTGTCCTCTAAGTCAGGTCTCTCCCCCAGCTGTCCTCTTAAGTCAGGTCTCATCCCTCCAGCTGTCATCTAAGTCATATTTCCTCCCTCCAGCTGGCAGGGTTCCTAGGCATAGGGCAGCTGTTGCGGTGTGGGGACCTGGAGCGCCTGGTGTCCTTCCTGCTGTCTGTTCTATCGCGAGCACCCCGTGGACGTGCTCATCAACCACTGGGTGTCCCTCATGGCCCCCGAGAAGCCCCCCAAGGACCGCCCCACCAGGAGGGTCCCGGGCTTGTTCCAGCATGTCGGGGTCCACTCTACACTGGCCAATAAAACTCAGTCACTCAAGGATAATACTTTCAGGTATACACTTGTCTTTTACTTGCATGTTTTCTTGTTTTTTGTAACTCGAGAACAGTTTCTCTACTTGATTTTTAAACATTTATTATTTTTTCCCTCCGTTAGGCAGCCACTATCTTTCCATTTGTCCATTTTCCATTTCGAGGCCTATTACCTGCATAGTCCGTCAGCGCCAACTTCGGCTATATGGGCATGTGGCACGCTACCCTGAAACCGATCCTTCCCATCGGGTTGTATCTGTAAGAGACAATCCGGCGTGGAGGAGGCCAAGGGGGCGACCACAAGGCTCGTGGCTGGGGCAAGTTGATGTTTCTTGTCGAGAGCTGTTTGGTATGGGAAAGGAGCCTGCATGGGAACTCGCGCGTGGTGACCCCCGGGAGTGGTGTAGAAGGGTGGGCGAGGCGGCGCGCCCCCCGGCGTATGCCCCCAATGATTGATTGATTGATTTTCCATTTCTCTTGATGATTTCATCATTTCTTGATGCCTCCCTTCACCCTGCCTAAAGCCTCTCTCTCCTCCTTCCCCCCAGCCTGGTGAAGCGGCGGTTCTCCCACGTCAACCCCACAGCCGATGTCGTGACCACTATCCGCCAGTACAAGGCCTACCTGGCCGAGCACGCCTACTCCTCCGCCCCGGGCATGTTCTGGGGGATCCCGCGGCCGGGGGATTCCTTCGACGTGCTCTTTGCCCAGCCCCTCAAGGTGTCCCGCGTCGTGGTGCTGACCGGTGCTCTCATTAACAAGAAGGTGAGGAACAAGGATACTATGTTGTATTATCCTTGGTGAGGGAGGTGGTAATAGCGTCTTCATGTATTGATGGAATAGAAACTGAGATGGAATTAGATCCATTTGATAGACTGAAAAAAGAAGCTTACAAGTAAAACAGATATTGTAGTGGAACATAAATTATTCAGTGCAACTCTAGGAGCTCATCATGTGGTACACTTCTGCTTTGTCTGACCAGGTCGTTCTTGACAGGATACTGAGATGCCTTGTCAATAAGGAGAAGAGCCTGCAATCCATCATGACCTCATTTAATGTCCTCTCATTCCAAACAGCTGATCTTTTGTGCTCCATAGCTGTGAACTCATCCTTGCCAGTAAACAAAGCCTTCTGAGTGGTCATACATCTTTGGCAGGGTAACCATTATCCAGTATTAGCTATGAAGTTATGTCTAAATATAGCAGTGGGGCTTTGTTAAGAAGCATCCATAGGTATCCTGCACTCACTACTTCCGTAACTATAGGGATTTTAGGACTATGACATTATGGGGATGAAAGGTGGAAGTAGGTAGTATTGAGTAACAGGAACTACCACATGTAGGTCTCCCAGCCTCTTGTAGCTTCCTTATTTTCTTATGTTCTTATGTGACAGAGGTCTTCCTTTCTCTGTTAGGTGCGAGACAGACTGCTCAACGGCTCTCTGGAGGCGTCGGCAGCCTTCCTCAAGATGGAGTCCCCAAGAGAGCCTCGTGCCAGACCTTCACCCACGTGCAGGACTTTAGGAACGGGGAGGTGGACGCGGACCACCTCAAGGCAGCCTTTCCCAGGGGCATCCAGTGCATCCGTGTGGCCATTGGTCCCCGACAGAGGTCCTGGGTGGCCATCACAGAGGTCGCTGTCTTCACGGAGGACGACCAAGCCATCGTGTACAGCCCCGTCGCCGCCCCTCAGATCTCCTTCAACACCTCGACCCACCACGCCAGCAGCCCGAGAGACCAACAGATGCCAATACACGCTAACGCCATCAGGAGACACTAACACCAACATAAAAATAAAGAACATAAGAAAATAAGGAAGCTACAAGAGGCCGCGAGACCTACACGTGGTAGTTCCTATAAACACCAAACATTCATACCAATGGAAAGGATACATTTAGAGGAGTGGCCTAAATAGTGTATTGAGATGCAGAGGAACAATAACAGAAACAAGTGCCGTACAAAAGATGGGTATAAGTAAGAGAACATAAGAATATAAGGAAGCTACAAGAGGCTGCGAGACCTACACGTGGTAGTCCTGTATAACTAAGAGCTTACCAAGTAGAACAATTTGAAGGTGTTGTTTAGATACATGAAAACAATGGAGTTTTCCTAAAGAAGAGGAGACTGAGACTTGAACATCTAAGAGGAGTAAAAGCAGACAAGGTAAATAGACAATTATGTGGATCAATGAAAGCTGGTGTGGACTTGCGCACGTTATGTTGAAGATGAATGAACGCAAAGGAACATGGAATAGGAGTCAGGTTTAGGAGTTGGGTACTAGAATGGGAGTTTGAAGGTAGGATAAAGAAATGAGGCGAGAAAACAGTGACATGATGTAGAGATGAGAACCATATATTTGCAGTCACTTTCTCACTGAGTTCATGATCTCGTGAGTTTTGATCCACTGGGTGAGGTGACATGAGTGGCCCTTGAGTGTGGGTCTTGAGTGCGGCCCTAGAGTTTGGCCCTTGAGTGGAAGTCTTGAGTGCTGCCCTTGAGAGTGGGTCTTGAGTGTAGGTCTTGAGTGTAAGTCTTGAGTGCAGCCCTTGAGAGTGGGTCTTGAGTGCGGCCCTTGAGAGTGGGTCTTGAGTGTAAGTCTTGAGTGCGGCCCTTGAGAGTGGGTCTTGGTGCGGCCCTTGAGAGTGGGTCTTGAGTGTGGCCCTTGAGTGTGGATCTCTAGTGTGGCCCTTGAGAGTGGCCCTTGAGTGTAGGTCTTGAGTGTAGATCTTGACTGTGGGTCTTGAGGGTGCCTTGTTTTCACCTGCTGCTGATGACCTGTGTGGCGGGAAACTGTAAGCTCTGTCAACAGCGACTCAGAGCACGAGAAGGAAGGGCAGAAGGAAGGAATAGCCGAAAAAGAGGACTACTAATGAGGGCAAGAGGCATTCTGACATGACCCAAGAATCAAGGCCAGTAGTCTGTGCGGGTACTTCATGTCTTGAGAACCAAAGCTCATTACATTATCAAGGAAACAAATCAGTCAGTCATTATGTTAGACGTCAAGAATGTAATTTTTTGGCTGACGAGTATGAAGTGTGTGTGGATGAAAACTTTGCAGAAGAAGATGCCATTTGAACCCATGAGAAGTTTGCAGAATTTAATACTTGTAATGAATATGAGTTAGCTGCAGGAACTTCAGAATCAGAACTAATAGGAGCAGGAAATGAATGACAAGAATTCTACAGTGACACATTTCTCCTCCTTCAACACCATGATGTAATAGATATTTGCTTCGCTGAAAAAGTCATATAAACATAAGAACATAAGAAAACAAGGAAGCTACAAGAGGCCGTGCTACCTACACGAGGTAGTTCCTGTTACTTAACACTACCTACATCCACCTTTCATCCCCATTCATGAAAGTATCTAGCCTCCTTTTAAAGCTTCCTAATGACTCCGCACTAACTACCTGTCTACTGAGTCCATTCCAATCCTTTAACACCGTCGGGAGAGAATGCCAGCATTAATAATCAAATATATATTTCCTCACTTTATACAGTCCATGTTTGTACAGAAGTCATGACGCTGTCCACTCCCATGACGCGCTGCTTCTCTGCCTCCCTCCAGCCAGGACCCAGACCCTTCTCTCCATGCCAAAGAATAACCACTTTCAGCTGTGCTTGAATCATGCCAAAGACTGATCATGCCTTTGTTTAGCTTTCCTAGTGACAGACCATTCAGGAGTCCCGTGTGACAGGCTTGAACACTACCTGTGAATCATTGTGCATCATACTATTTCATCATCCATCACGCATCATTCCAATATACTGTACCACATACATTGTCATTTGAGGGTGATTCTAAATGACTCATAGGATTTGAAGAGGATTTATTTCTTGTAGATAATATGACGGCGAATATTATCGATTTGTGAGTCCGCGTGGTGAAAATGGCATTTGTTTTGGCACACACGCACCCATGCATCCTTGTGAGACACTGCAGCTGTGCTTGGCGTGTACGCACCGGGAGTTGTGCTAAGGGATTTAGTACAACAACAACTCGCATCCACCATTATTTAGGGTTACTTATAGTCAGCATTTAGCATTCTGAGCACCTAGTGTCAGGCAAATATTGTCTTTTTTCTATATACACGCAGCTTTCTCTGCTGGACACTTCTGTTTTTCTCTTTCTTCGCTCCCTCTATTACTTCACCAGGTTTGTCGTCTTGCTATTTTCCTCAGATTCCTTCACACTGCTTGTAGGGCTGGTGACGAGTGCTGAGTGCTGAGGTCACACGGCTGATTGATTCACGGGTGCTGGTGACGTATGGCTACTTGGTGACTGCCAGAATCTATTACAGCATATGCTCACACGACACCAAATGTTGCATAGCTAACTCAAAATTCTCTCCATGAACTGAACGTGTAGATTGACTCAGCAGTGAACTTACAGCTTGCAGTGAATGGAACCAAGTAGGATTCTGGCTTTTGATAACTTTCAGATCACTCAAGTGGCAATTACTGATATCCCCTGGTTTCTTAGCCTCCAGGAAATGAATTAACACTGGGTAGGACTTTAAATGCTGCCTAGATTATTTTTTTATGTAACACCCTGTTGTATTGTCAACTGTTTGAGGTACTTGTATTAGCACTGAAGAGATTTCTTTACCAGGTGAGCGTCAAAGATCTAAGGAGTGCCGAGTGTTGCGTGGTGGTCAAGGATGATATACAGATAATATATACCTCTATTATCTCTATAGTATCCATGGTGGTGATGAAATGCTGTCAGTGCTTCATAATTATCCGTGCTGCCGTTCATTTGGTGCCATTGTGTGTTAGGTTGATTTCCTTCCTTGGTCTGGCATTATTGAGAAGGTTGAAAGTCACCCAAAGTTAAGGTTTTGCCCACGTTTTGTGTCTGGTTGTGTCCGTTCTGCCTGCACTGTTGCTCACCTCTGTATTTGTTCCATAATAATTTTGCTGTGATAATTATTTTTAATAATAGATGTATTATGAAAGTGTTTGTGTTCATTGAGACCTTTTAGATGTTTAAAACTATAGCGCCTGGAGGTTTATATTCACTTGAGGGTCCTTATGGTTGGCCCTCGCTCGTAGTGGCGCGGGCAGAATGGAAGGCAACAGTGGCGATGGTGGTCGGGTTCGAACTCCTGACGGGACACACAAGGTAACGAGATAACATAAGAAGAAAAGAAAATAAGGAAGCTACAAGAGGCTGTGAGACCTACACGTGGTAGTTCCTGTAGATACACCTGGGACACAAGGTATGCAATTATATTAGTCAGCAATGATTAGCAACATGAATCATTTGGCTTTTGCTGTTTCGAAACTGTCCCGCTGTTATGCGAGATCCCTGTTCAGTTGGTCTTCTGCGCGGCGCCTCGTCAACACAGCAGCAGTGACCGTTAAGTTAGGTCAAGGTCAGGTTAGGTTAGGTTAATAAGCTTTTACCTGTTTCTGTATACCTAACCTGACCTGACCTGACCTTTACTTAGCCTAACGGTCAGCAGGGGCCGTTAGGTTAGGTAAAGGGCAGGCAAATAAGCTTTTACCTATATTTCTCTATACCTGACCTAAATTAACCTGACCTTTTACCTGTTTTTCTGTATAACTAACCTAACCTGACCTTTTCCTAACCTTGCGGTCACTGCTGCTGTGTTGAAGTCCCGCCGTGCATAATCAGAAGGACAACGGAACAGGGATCTCGCAACTCAGGGATTTCCCGTAACACCGCCACCGCAGGCATTCTTTTATTTTTAACTCTTAAGCCCCGTCCACACTACCACTCACCACCGTCGGTGCTTGCCGTCGGGAAGCGCCGTTGCCAGGGTTGTGTCCACACGAACGGTTTGCGGCGCGCCAGCGCGCTTCTGATTTCAAAGTGAGAGTCATGTTTTCTGCTACGTGTACTCTCACTCGAGATTATGAAATAACCAAGAGTTTAGAAAAACTGACCCAACTATCATCTCATGACACATTTCTGCATATCACAGCAAGAAAATATACGAAAACTTTTGTGTATTCTAAAAATATAGCAAAAAGAATAGTGTATAACATTTCTCACTTTTTTGTCTTCAATCGCTGCAATTCCCGACCATTTCTCCCATTTAATTTTTGATCACATACTCGTAATCAGCTGACTTTCTGGTTCTGATGGTTACGGTACATGCAATGCAAATATCATAGTGAAAACTGCGATAACTTGAAGCATGTGTTTGGCGCTGACCGTGAGTGACGCATGCCCGCCCAATATTAACCTGCGAATGTTGCGGCAGCGCGACGGTACATTTTGCTCGTCGGCATCGTGTCCACACTGCCACTTTTGAGTGACGAACACTGTTCGACGGCAAGCGCCGACGGTGGTGAGTGGTAGTGTGGACGGGGCTTTAGGTACAAAATTATCTTCACATCTTATCTTACACATCATTCTTTTAATTCTAAATCAAATATTGTCATGTAACTTCTTTTTATATTTTCTTGTAGATTATATACATGGATTAGATACGGTTTTCTTGTGGGTTATATACGAGGTTGTAATAGTTTAGAGTTATGTCACACGAGCAATATTTCCCGGCATCTTTTGGTATCTTGCTACCAAAAGATGCCCGTACTGGTGGCAAAAGGTGCGCGACTTGTCACACGGCGTTTTGGCTACGAGCATCTTCCCACCAGAGTAGCTAAGATCTTATTCTTCTATCTCAGCTATACTGCTTCTACTGGCATCTATAAAATGTCCTTCCCTCTTCACATTTCCCTTGAGATAACCATAAATAAACCTTGCTTGAATTCCTAAATCAGGTAAAAATCCGTGTGACCTGGCCTTTATCCTCCCTTTATTCTAGAGTCTCCCCTTTCAGAGCTCCGTTTTCTGTGTTCAGCCTGTGTTGTCGTAAAGTCATGAACCTTTTTATCCCTCACAAGGCATGATATGAAGGTCTTTTCTTTGCCTCTAATCTTTCCCCTTCTGTCCTTAATATGCCTAGGTAGTCTTTGCTTCCTCCTCTTTATCACTTCTCTTCTCACATTCTGTCATTGCACTCCACGATTCATATGTCGACGTTCCATATGGCATGATTAGTTTAATTAATCATCACAATCATCTGTAATATCATCAGAATAATCATCGTCATCGAGATATTTATACCTAGTGACTCATAGGACAAAAAGATAATGAATCGCTGATTGATCCAGTAGCTTCCATCTCTGTCATATCTTCAAATAATCATTCTTATCTACAGTCATTTATAAGCCATACCAGCCATGTATTCATAAACCAGGCACCTGTTAAAGCTCATATATTCATCTTTCTATTAATACTACAGTCTATATAATGCAGTATTAGACATGAGAGTAATATCATACATGCAAGGCCTCGCACTTCTTAAAATTATGACTACATGCAATAAAGCCAAACTGACCCTATATTGATAAAGCAGATAATTGAAAAAAACCTACATATTAATTTTACTATCAGTTATACAATCTTAACAATTAATATAATATAGAAAGCCTTTTTAGTTTAGACTTTAGACAAGGGAATAAGGACCATACCTACAAACTATAACCATATCAACTATATAAAAGTAACCTCTATGTATGAAAATAACTACAAATTATTCTTTTGTTAACTATGGGGTCTTAGAGATGGATTTTAAGGCTTAATAATACATAATCAAAATGTAAAACCAAACTTGGCAGCTCAGTCTTGTGTTTACATCCGTCGAGGCAGGCTGACTACTCACCCTTTGACCATATTTCCCCTTTTTTCACCCGTTCCACCCACTCCACAATGCCTGTTAAGACGGAGATGGCTGCCCTGGACCCACCGCCCCCAGCAAACTCTTGGCAGCCCGGCGTGACACGTAGTTTGTTATATAATGGCTCGAGATTTCAGGGCCATCAGAAATCCAAAGGGCAATCATACGACGTTGAAGTTGTGTTACAGGTAATATTTTGTGATTTTTTAATAATTCTCTAAATCTTATAATATTTCTGGTACACTGGTATTCCTTCGTGCCTTATAATATTGGTGGGCTTTGTGGTATTGGTATTATTATTTATGTGGTATTTTGTCCTTGGGAAATTTATGAGACATGTGGTGATAGTGAAAGTAGTATTGGACGCTTTGCTTGTGTGGTGTCAATATGGGTCTGGTATGGGTTAGGACAAAGGGGAATGGGTTGAAATGGGTTATTGTAAGGTGTAGGGGGTGAAATGTGGGGTGGTTGATGGGTGAGGCGCAGTGAGGTGGTTTGGTCCTATAGAAAGTCATGGCGAAAGAAAGTGAGATGAGTTAGAGAGTATGTATGAGTGTAGTGGTGGTTGTGGCGGGTGCTAGAGGACGCCCCATACTGTAATAGAAAGATTAGAGTGTTAGAGTATGTCAGAGAAAGGAGAGAGGGTTGGAACATGCAAGCAGGCAAAGGCGTAGTTAGGCCTGGGCGTTGGGAGCAATAAACTCAATGTGTTATGAATAGCCCCGGAGGTTAAATAGTTTTTTTTTTTTTTTTACAAAAATAAGAATAGCTCTGACTGAGGCCAACACAAAATGATAGCAAGAAACAAAGAGATTTGGTTAGATGTTAGTTGGCATATGCTGATTGCATATTATTTATGAGCAGGACAAGAGAGATGTGGAGTGCAACAGACAGATGAGACGCCAAAAGACCTGGGAAGGAGAATAAGAGAATATCAGAAGGACAAAGCACAGAAATAAAACAGTTCAAAAGGGGTCCTTGATTTGTCACGCAATAGAGGCAGAAGTTATAAAACCAGGTGGGTCAGATTTCAGTATCAAACAAAGCATTGGCAATATTCAATACAATCTATAGGACTGCTTCTTCACGCCAACAAAGTTATCTTTTTTTTTCTTAGGGTTTTACTCCTGCTGATGACAATAACTATAATAACAACGTTGAATCCTAACTAAACAAACAAAATACCGGATCTTTTGACTAAGCAAACAAAATACCGGATCTTTTGACTAAGCAAACAAAATACCGGATCTTTTTTGGTAGAGCAGTGTCTCACATCTCATATTCATTATACTGTACTCTTAAATAAATTGAAAATGATCTAGTAAAATTCTAATGATCTCTAGACTGGGCTAAGACCCCAATATTTGAAGATCCTCAACACGCCCCTGCAAGGAGGGAATGCAAGGATAGCAATAAATGGAGTATCTTCTGTTGGAGTAACCTAATGAGTACTTTGCCATGTTCCCCAGCATGTTGACGAGGCAAACTCCTACCTATGCGGTTACCTCAAGATCAAGGGCCTCACGGAAGAGTACCCAACCCTCACCACATTCTTCGACGGGGAAATTATCAGTGAAAAGTATCCCTTCCTGACCAGAAAGTGGGACGCGGACGAGGAGGTGGACAAAAAACACTGGGTGAGATTGTGTGCTGTCTTGTAGTGTTGTAGAGGAAGCAAGTAAAGGTTGTTATATATAAGTTTTGGTGAATGATGTGAAGATGGAAGACGTTGAGTAATTAAGAAAACATATCATAAGGTATAGATATCAGGGAAGTGCCAAGTACTCCACAGAACATAGTTTATTGTAGCGTTCTCATATTTACAAAACTTCTTTCTTGCAGTAGTTATGGGTTTGTCATAAAAAAAAGATGTATGTTTTTATTTATCATATCAGGACGAGAAAAATACTGACTACTTTTAATTAATACTGGGTAATTTATTTTATCATTTTCACCTACTATATAAAACTCCTTACTTGCATTATATATGGGTTTGTGATTAAAAAACTCATCTTTTCTTTTTTTCATATATGGGTATGATAAAAACACTGACTACTTTTATAACTTGATGATTTATTTTATCATTTTCACATACTTTATAAAACTCCTTTCTTACATTATATATGGGTTTGTGATTAAAAAACTCATCTTTTCTTTTTTTCATATGGGTATGATAAAAACACTGACTACTTTTATAACTTGGAATTTTTTTATCATTTTCACATATATAAAGAAAACTCCTTTATTGCAGTAACTTTTTGTGATTAAAAAAAACCTCTTCTTTTTATCATATCAGGATGAGAGATATACTTTGCTACTTTTATAACTTGGTAATTTATTGTACAGTATCATTTTCGCATTTACAAATCTCTCTTTTCTTGCAGAGTATAGGGGTTTGTGATAGAAAATGATGTATGTCTTTTATGCATATAAGGAGGAGAAAACTACTGGCTATGATAGGTAATACTTTTAATTCTTGGTCATAAATTGTATCATTTTCACATACTGTATATACAACTCTTCTTTCTTACAGTATATATGTAAGTACAGTTTTAGTTTCTATAAAAAAAAATTAAAAAAAATTGTATTAGGATAAGAAAAACACCTTCTAATAGTACTTGGTTAACCCGGGAACTGCGGGAGCAAAGATTTTTGAAGTGCCACCAGTGCGGGGATGTGAGAAAAACAGTGACCATTACAGAATTGGATGAAAATCACATCAACGTCAAGGTAGTAAAAATCCGCATCCGGCAATATATCTATTTTTAACCCAAACGTATGGGGCTGTGGTCGGGAGTTGAAATATCTGGCACGAATGGCACCAAATCGCTGGCGAGCGACTGCTGAGGTGGGATCAGGGGTGCCACTCCTTGGGATTTTTCCCAAGATTTTAAGGGGATTACTCAAGTATTTCTCCAGTAGTTTATCTCAAGGTAAGCATAGGTACCGTTGTACTGTACCTTGAGATAAACTACTGGAGAAATACTTGAATAATCTCTCCAAAAGTCCCAAGATAGACAAAAAATATCCCAACGCCAGGACCTAAATCCCAAAATCTTGGGGAAAATCCCAAGGATTGGTATATCTCTACGTACAGCGTAGTTAGGCAGATGGTGGTGTGTGTTATCGAGGGCTGACATCAAAGCGTATATGTGACACAGTTTGTAGACTTCTATGAATGTTGGTGCAGTTTTTGTATGCAATTGAAAATTGCGCTTCCGGAAGGCATGCCGCAGTCCCTCAGAAGAGCCTTCCGGAAGGCTTGCCGCAGTCCCTCAGAAGAGCCTTCCGGAAGGCTTGCCGCAGTCCCTCAGAAGAGCCTTCCAGAAGGCTTGCCGCAGTCCCTCAGAAGAGCCTTCCGGAAGGCTTGCCGCAGCCCACGGGTTAATGCTTTCTAATACTCTAATACTTCTTCTAATACTTGGTAACCTCTTTTTCAGGGCAAGTTTCCTCCCTTCTACCAGTACACCAAGACCTTCAACTCGGACACCTTTGACTACTCGGTGCTGAAGGACTCGGAGCACGTGTTCATGCGGTGGAAGGAGCACTTCCTGGTGCCGGACCACACCGTCAAGGACATCAACGGCGCATCCTTCGCCGGGTTCTATTACATCTGCTTTCAGAAGAGTGCGGCAACCATCGACGGCTACTACTACCACCGCACCTCGGAATGGTGAGACTCTACCACAGGTTTTGCTTTGTTTATATACAGTAAACCCTCTCGTAGTCGGACCCTCATTGCTCGGACTTTGACGTGATTCGGACCTCCTCCTCCTCTTTTTTTTTTTTTTTTTTTTTTTTTTTTTTTTTTTCTCCTAGCTATATATACTACACCTAGATTTTTTTTACTTTTATTTACATTTTTTTACATATACTTTTTTTTTGTTTGATTACTTTACGATGGGCTGCTTATTTATTCTTCTCCTGTTACTATGCATCACATAATTATCTTTTTCAGGAATGATATTATATATAGGCTATTTTTATTATTTTTCTTGGTTTTGCACCTCGGAATGGTGAGACTACAGGCTGTTTTGCTTGGTATAGATATCTGTTTTTTTGTTTACTGTATTTATAGGTTAACTAATTCTATGCTTCCCTCATTCATACTTTCTCTTTCTTATTTACATGTTAACTAATTCTATGCTTCATTCATACATACTTTCTCTTTTTTTATTTATATGTTAACTAATTCTATGCTTCATTCATACATACTTTCTCTTTCTTATTTACATGTTAACTAATTCTATGCTGCATTCATACATACTTTCTCTTTCTTATTTATATGTTAACTAATTCTATGCTGCATTCATTCATACTTTCTCTTTCTTATTTACATGTTAACTAATTCTATGCTTCATTCATACATACTTTCTCTTTTTTTATTTATATGTTAACTAATTCTATGCTTCATTCATACATACTTTCTCTTTCTTATTTACATGTTAACTAATTCTATGCTGCATTCATACATACTTTCTCTTTCTTATTTATATGTTAACTAATTCTATGCTGCATTCATACATACTTTCTCTTTCTTATTTACATGTTAACTAATTCTATGCTGCATTCATACATACTTTCTCTTTCTTATTTATATGTTAACTAATTCTATGCTGCATTCATACATACTTCTCTTTCTTATTTATATGTTAACTATTCTATGCTGCATTCATACATACTTTCTCTTTCTTATTTACATGTTAACTAATTCTATGCTGCATTCATACATACTTTCTCTTTCTTATTTATATGTTAACTAATTCTATGCTTCATTCATACATACTCTCTTTTCTTATTTATATGTTAACTAATTCTATGCTTCATTCATACATACTCTCTTTCTTATTTACATGTTAACTAATTCTATGCTGCATTCATACATACTTTCTTTTCTTATTTATATGTTAACTTATTCTATGCTGCATTCATACATTCGTCTTTTGCTTATATATAGGGTTACTTTGTCATTCTTTTTCTGTTATCATGTCATTGTCGCTGAATGGGGTTTTTTTCAGGGATGTTTTAAGAAAATTTGTTGTCTCATTTAAGGCTATTTTATGAGATATTTAGAAGTACGTCGCTTGTTTTTGTTTATTTATAGGTACATTTTTTCAATACTTTTTTTTTTTTTTTTGGTCATAGTTATTATTTTTTTTTTCAGGATGTTTATGAGAAATTGTAGTCCCATGAAATTAGTTTTTATTTCTATGTTTACTTATTTAATGCTAATTTTTTATTTATCATGCGATTATTACTTTCTTGACAGGACTTGAAGAACAATTGTAGTCCCATGAAGCTTGTTTTATGAAATATTTCGAAGTACATAACTAATTTTTGCTGATTGAATGTAACTGACTTATTTGATTTATAACTCATATTACAGGAACTGACCACGTGATGTCTGAGGTCTCGGCCTCTTGTAGCTTTATTATGTTCTTATGTTCATATATATTTTATTAATTATCAGCAGGAAACAGATAATGCTTAACAAGTTATGTAGGAACTCTAAAGGAGATCCATCCAATATTTCTGTTGTAAAATCTTTCTCCACAGCCTCTTCATATGCAGACAGTAGTGAAGGTTGTAGTGTACATGTGTAGTAGTAGTAGTAGTAGTTTTTTTTTTCAAGGAACTGGCCAAGGGCACAACAAAAAAGGGTAACATAAAGCCCGCTTAGTTGCCAGTCCCTATAAAGAAGACAGTAAGAGAATAAAAATAAAAGAGAGGGGTGAGCCAATTTAGTTCGGGTAGCCATTTTAGTAGTGTGTGTGTGTTTGTTTGTAAATGAGAGAGACAGCAATGGAACCCTTTTCTCTTATAGCATTACATGTGTGAGAGAGAAGAGACAGAGACAGACAGATACACAGAGACTCGGAGCAAGACCAACATCAGGACAAACACAGACAGAGAAGCAAGTCTTTATCATTGAGGTAGATAATGTGTATATAGTAAACCCTCGCTTTTACGGACCTCTATATAACTAACTTTTTCTTATAACGAACCAAGTTTGTTGTATGCGAAAAGTTCGGATCTAACGGATTTTTGGATATAGCGTCACCTCCTTCCCGCAATTTGTTTGTTAAAGGGAGGATTTACTGAATACAGGCACAGGTTGACCAGCACTAATTCGGCAATCAATATTCCGGTGCCATCAGTTTTCCGGCATGAATTTCAGAGCGCAGTTTCAAATTTCCCGGGTTGGCGCTCCACTGTTTTCGGGAGGCGCCGCTTATGTTTTGATGGCGCTGTACCCAGAATCAGCCGTATGCTCACGCTTCCCACGGCAAACAGGCATTCCTTCTCATTTATTTGCCGTAATTGTTAAAATCTGCTGCTGTATAGCTTTTTTAAAGAACTGTAGTCATTTTCTGTTACAATATATACGGCATACAGCTAAGTATTAATTACCCGACCTTGGGGGGACCGAAGGTAGGTCGGATAATTGGAATAGTCGGATGTTCGGATATCACAGTAACCATAAACGTAAGGACAAAATGGTATAGAACATAAAAGATGCAGCTCTTGAAGGCCGATCCAGTGGTAGACACGAAAGTAGAATTCATGCATAAATAAAGCCACAAATCAATGTTTTCAAAAAAAAAAAAAAAAAAAAAAAAAAAAAAAAGGTAAAATAAATGGCCAAAATAAGACACAATGTGGTGGTGAAAAAAGTCGGTTGTTTAGACAAGTCGGATGTTGGGAATTTGGCTGTATAATAGAGTCAGGGGCCAAAACATCAATAATCCGTAAATTCGAAAATCCGGCAGTCCTGAGGTCCCGTGGTAGCCGGATTAGTGAAGGGCAACCTGTAGTGTATAAGTGTGTATGTGTATGTATGAATGTAATACACTGAAGCCCTCACTCACCTCCTCCTCCTCCATGCAGGTACCAATCCCTCAACCTGACCCACGTTCCCGAGCACAGCGTTCAAATCTACGAGTTCAGATAAGTGGCCGAGAGGGAGAGTGTGGGTGGCGTGCGGTGACCCATTGCATAGACATAATAAGTCAAGTTTTATTTGTTCCTCTATAAGAAAATGTGTAATCATTGGTGTCTTAACTGGCTGGGCTTTCTCTTAGCAGCGAGGCGTCTGTGATGTGAGTGTGGCGGGCTGCTCCTTGATCTGGCTGACTGGCTGAGTGGTAGGGAAGGGAAGGGAGGGAGGGTAAAGTGTGTAGTGTGTAGTGGAAGGAGTGGGAGCGAGGGTAAAGTGTGTAGTCTGTATATTCGTCGCTCGTTAACCCCTTCGCGCCCAGATCTCTCCTTTGCTATATAAAATTGTCTGTTGTTAGCCATAAAATTACGAAAAGTGACTGAATATACCAAATAAACTAGTGGTCAAAGATACTAAACAGGTCATATCTCTAAAATATTGCTTATAGTCACTAAAAATCATCTTATGGTACCCAAATTACAATGGAAATTACGTTCTGGGCGTAAAGGTGTTGGTTATGTTAGGGAAAAATGGGACCCCTTCGCTACCCCCTTCTGAATGCATGGGACTGGCTGAGGTGTTGGGCCTTTAGGGTAGAACTTTGAGTAAGGCATTCTCACCCAACACCTCGGCCAATCCCGTGCGTTCGGAAAGGGGGAGCGAAGGGGTTCCGTTTCCGTCAACTTAACATGTGGCGAGTAGTGTGTCTATGGTTCATAGCGACACATTTCCTTACCATTTGTCATATTGATTTATTGAATTATTTTTATGTGCGTGTTTTTGGAAAGTTACTAATATATTGACACTAGTTTTACACCATTTTCTGCTGACGTGTTAAGAGATTTTCCATTTTGTGAGTACGTCATTTGTGTTCACTGGTGTAACGACTTGAGGTGATGTCGTTGTAATGGAGCAGTGGTTGTTATGTGTTAATTAGTGATTGAATTAACAGGTGTGCTTTCGTTAACTGTTCTTTAAAGTGTGTGACAGGTGGTGAGGCCTTAATTAGGTCCTCAGCGCCTCGGGAAATCAACGGAAAAAGTAAGAACCTTCAAATCAATGGAAAATTTAGAAAGTTCAAATCAATGGAAAAATTTAGAAAGTTCAAATCAATGGAAAAATTTAGAAAGTTCAAATCAATGGAAAAATGAAAAACGTTCAAATCAATGGAAAAATTTAGAAAGTTCAAATCAATGGAAAAATTAAGAACGTTCAAATCAATGGAAAAATTTAGAAAGTTCAAATCAATGGAAAAATTTAGAAAGTTCAAATCAATGGAAAAATTTAGAAATTCAAATCAATGGAAAAATGAAAAAAGTTCAAATCAATGGAAAAATTTAGAAAGTTCAAATCAATGGAAAAATGAAAAACGTTCAAATCAATGGAAAAATTTAGAAAGTTCAAATCAATGGAAAAATTTAGAAAGTTCAAATCAATGGAAAAATGAAAAACGTTCAAATCAATGGAAAAATTTAGAAAGTTCAAATCAATGGAAAAATGAAAAACGTTCAAATCAATGGAAAAATTTAGAAAGTTCAAATCAATGGAAAAATTTAGAAAGTTCAAATCAATGGAAAAATTAAGAACGTTCAAATCAATGGAAAAATTAAAAAGTTCAAATCAATGGAAAAAATTTGAAAGTTCAAATCAATGGAAAAATTTAGAAAGTTTAAATCTGGAAAAAGTTAGAAAGTTCAAATCAATGGAAAAATTAAAGTTCAAATCAATGGAAAAAATCAAAAAGTTCAAATCAATGGAAAATTAGAAAATTTCAAATCATGGAAAAAATTAAGAAAGTTCAAATCAATGGAAAAATGAAAAACGTCAAATATAAAATTTAGAAAGTTCAAATCAATGGAAAAATTAAGAAAGTTCAAATCAATGGAAAAATTTAGAAAGTTCAAATCTGGAAAAAGTTAGAAAGTTCAAATCAATGGAAAAATTAAGAACGTTCAAATCAATGGAAAAAGTTTGAAAGTTCAAATCAATGGAAAAATTTAGAAAGTTTAAATCTGGAAAAATTTAGAAAGTTCAAATCAATGGAAAAAGTTAGAAAGTTCAAATCAATGGAAAAATTAAAGTTCAAATCAATGGAAAAAATTAAGAAGTTCAAATCAATGGAAAAATTTTGAAAGTTCAAATCAATGGAAAAATTAAGAATTGATAATATGGAAAAATAGAGAATTGATATATGGAAGAAAAAAAATAGATACTTTGAAAAATACAAAATTGATACTTGGAAAAATGAAAAATTGATATATGGAAGAAAAAAAAAAATTGATACGTATATAGAAAATTAGGAATGAACAAAGTATCAGTGAACTACATGTATACTGACCTTAATTCTTTTTCATATTTTGTTATTAATTTATAGATTGATTTAGACGAATTAAAGTTAAGCTCCTATACCTAAGCCTACATATATATTGCCTGATGTATATTTGTGTGACACTATTAAGCAGTCATAAGATAAGTAGACCTGAGCATTTTGTTGTGTGTGGTGAGCGAGATTGATAGTGTTAGGCAGGGGAGGGAGTGGCACTGTGAGGGAAACAATGCCCCCCGATCAAGACAAGGTGTGTTGAGCCAAGCGAGACTGACTAGTGGTGGGCAGGGGAGAAGGGTGGGAGTGAAGAGAACAATGCCCCCCGATCAAGACAAGGTGTGTTGAGCTAAGCGAGAGTGTGAGCATTGGTGGGCAGGGGAGGAAGGGTGGGAGTGAAGAGAACAATGCCCCCCGATCAAGACAAGGTGTGTTGAGCTAAGCGAGAGTGTGGGCAGGGGAGGGAGAGTGGGAGTGAAGAGAACAATGCCCCCCGATCAAGACAAGGTGTGTTGAGCTAAGCGAGAGTGTGAGCATTGGTGGGCAGGGGAGGAAGGGTGGCACTGTGAATGAAACAATGCCCCCCGATCAAGACAAGGTGTGTTGAGCCAAGCGAGACTGACTAGTTGTGGTCAAGGAAGGGAGGGTGGTAGTGTGAGGGGTAGTGATGCCTCCTGGATGGCAGTGTGTGTGTGAAGGAAACAATGCCCCCCGATCAAGTCAAGGTGTGTTGAGCCAAGCGAATGTGTTGCCTCATAACGGACTATAGAGCTATAATATATTTTTTAGTAATGAAGGTGTTGTATTGTTGTCATTTGTAGAGGACCTTCTGTGCTATTTGTATATTGAGTGAGATGTGAGTCTGAACTGTAGGGAGAAAGTAGTATAATCTTTGAAACATGGTGGTAGGAGAAGGCCTTTATATCAGTGACTATTAATTATTTCTCGGATGCGTCGGAAATAGTTGTACTTTTGTGTTGGCTGATGTATAGTGTAGTGAATTATGATTTACTTTCCTGTAGGTGACACATAGGTAACATATTTTCCTGTAGGTGACACATAGGTAACATATTTTCCTGTAGGTGACACATAGGTAACATATTTTCCCGTAGGTGACACATAGGTAACATATTTTCTCGTAGGTGACACATAGGTAACATATTTTCCCGTAGGTGACACATAGGTAACATACTTTCCTGTAGGTGACACATAGGTAACATACTTTCCCGTAGGTGACACATAGGTAACATACTTTCCCGTAGGTGACACAAGGTAACAGTACAGTGATACCTTGGAACTCGAACGCCCCTTAACCCTTTCACGCCCAGATCTTTCCTTTGCTATATAAAATTGTCTGTTGTCGAGCCATAAGATTAAGAAAAGTCACTAAATATACCAAATTAGTTAGTGGACAAGGATACTAAACAGGTCATATCTATAAACATATTGCTTATAGTCACTAAAAATCGTCTAATGGCACCTAAATTACAATGGAAATTACGTTCTGGGACTCAAGGGGTTTATTTGAACAACTTTGAATTCATACATTTTTTTGGAGATTTATTTCGATCCAGAATTCGAGCGTTTTCTACGAATTCGAGCAAACGTCACGCGTACATTTGCTTCGGATTTCAAACTTTTAGGAATTTGAACAGTCTCCTGGAACGAATTATGTACAAGTTCCAAGGTAACAGTACTAGGGTTTTCATTTGTACATCTGAAAGGTATCGTGTGGTGTCCTGCTACCCTGAGCCTTGACCTTGAGAATGACAGGGATGCTTAACTGGCTCTCCTGAAGGTGGTGAGGCAAGGGTCCTCAGTCACAGTAATACATAGGTCCTTCCTCTCCTCTCTCTCTCTCTCTGTCTGCCTGCCTGAAGGTGGTGAGGCAAAGGTCCTCAGCTACAGGGATACATAGGTACTTCCTCTCCTCTCGTCTCTCTCCCTCTGTCCTCCTGAAGGTGGTGAGGCAAGGGTACTCAGCCACAGGAATACATAGGTCCTCTCCTCTCCTCTCTGTCCTGAAGGTGGTGAGGCAAGGGTACTCAGCCACAGTAATAACATAGTTCCTTCCTCTCCTCTCTCTCTCTCTCTGCCTGAAGGTGGTGAGGCAAGGGTACTCAGCCACAGGAATACATAGGTCCTCTCTCTCTGTCTGCCTGAAGGTGGTGAGGCAAGGGTCCTCAGCTACACTACATGCTCCCATACATAGTTCCTTCCTCTCCTCTCTCCCTCTCTCTGCCTGAAGGTGGTGAGGCAAGGGTCCTCAGCCACAGTAATACATAGGTCCTCTCTCTCTCTCTGCCTGAAGGTGGTGAGGCAAGGGTCCTCAGCTACAGTAATACATAGTTCCTTCCTCTCCTCTCTCCCTCTCTCTGCCTGAAGGTGGTGAGGCAAGGGTCCTCAGCCACAGTAATACATAGGTCCTCTCTCTCTCTCTGCCTGAAGGTGGTGAGGCAAGGGTCCTCAGCTACAGTAATACATAGGTCCTCTCCTCTCCTCTCTCTCCCTCTCTCCCTGAAGGTGGTGAGGCAAGGGTCCTCAGCTACAGTAATACATAGTTCCTTCCTCTCCTCTCTCCCTCTCTCTGCCTGAAGGTGGTGAGGCAAGGGTACTCAGCCACAGTAATACATAGGTCCTCTCTCTCTCTCTGCCTGAAGGTGGTGAGGCAAGGGTCCTCAGCCACAGGAATACATAGGTCCTCCTCTCTCTCTCTCTCTCCCTCTGTCTGCCTGATGCTTTATGGTGCCATGACACTGAACACAACCAAAGATTCATTCCTATTCGTGACACTGTTGCCACTCGACCTAGTATTCATCGAGTTGGGTCAGGGTTAAGACACTTTTTTCTTCTTCTTAATCTCTTTGCATAATTTATACCTCTATATACGTTTACTGCTTAATGACTACGGTGTGTGATTCACCAATAGTTTTTCTCAGTTTTAATTATTAGTTTTTTCCTCACAACGAACATTATATGACCTCATCCCAGACATTAGTTGCTCTCTCTCTCTCTCTCTCTCTCTCTCTCTCTCTCTCTCTCTCTCTCTCTCTCTCTCTCTCTCTCTCTCTCTCTCTCTCTCTCTCTCTCTCTCTCTCGCTCTCTTTTTTTTTCAGGATACCTAACCCCTTCACGCCCAGATCTTTCCTTTGCTATATAGAAGCGTCTTGTTAGCAATAAATTTACGAAAAGTTACTAGATAAACCAAATTAGTTAGTGGACAAGGATACTAAACAGGTCATAGCTATCAAAACATTGCTTATAGTCACTAAAATACCTAATCTAATGGTAGCCAAATTACAATGGAAATTACGTTCTGGGCCTCAAGGGGTTAATCTTAGATCTTGACTCATTTGTACTCCTGACTCCTATCTTTGACTCACTTGACCGCCTTCCACCACCTATTAGAAGCCTCCCTTTATAGGCCTATAGAGAAGGATGCAGATAGGGGAGAGCGGGGCAGGTTGCATCGAGGGGTAGGTTGCATCATTGCCTCTTAACTCGCATGAACTTTTTTTATTATTATTATTATTGTTGTAGTTGTAGTAGTAGTAGTAGTTTATTGTAGTAGTAGTTTATAGTAGTAGTAGTAGTAGTTTATTGTAGTAGTAGTAGTAGTAGTTTATAGTAGTAGTAGTAGTAGTTTATTGTAGTAGTAGTAGTAGTAGTTTATAGTAGTAGTAGTAGTAGAAGTAGTAGTATTAAGATGATGTACGTGTGATAAAATGCGAGTTAAGAGGCGACGATGCAACCTACCCTCGATGCAACCTGCCCCGCTCTCCCCTACTGAACATTCTAACCCTGGTGTTGTGCTAGAAGAATGACCTAAGGCTGTCTACTGCTACAATGTATGTTACAGAAAATGTGTGAATGTTTTTCCTTCACGCCCAGATCTTTCCTTTGCTATAAAATATTGTATGTTGTCGAGCCATTAAATTACGAAAAGTCACTGAATATACCAAATTAGTTAGTGGACAAAGGTATTAAACAGATCATACCTATAAAATATTGCTTCTATTCACTAAAAAAACGTCTAATGGTACCCAAATTACAATGGCAATTATGTTCTGGGCCTCAAGGGGTTAAATGATTGACTTGTATTACTCCCTCCATCACTGCTTATGATCTTAATGACAGGCATATCACATCATCAGTTAGGGTTTTCATTTGTACATCTGAAAGGTATCGTGTGGTGTCCTGCTAAGCCCTGAGCCTTGACCGTGAGAATGACAGGGATGCTTAACTGTGGTTCTCCTGAAGGTGGTGAGGTGCCAATGTTACTAAAGCTAGTCTACAAACTGTCGCCGCATTCATGATCTGCCTGAAAAATAACGGAAGCGTATTCATCGGCCGTCTAACCTCGTAAGATATTTTCGGAAAATCTGACGTTAACGGAAAGCAGAGGAAGAACGATCAGTCTTAAAAAAATGAGGATTACGTAATATCATAAAAGTAATAGTGTTTGACATGAAGTTTATCTCATCTGGCATTTAAATTTAAAGTGTTTTGTTTTCTACTTCAGTTTTTGTAGTTTATTATTAGTTAACTTGCTACAGTAAAGATTATTTCAGGCGCCTAGAATTGAAACGGCACAAGCGCCACTTTGAAAAAACTGCGAAAAACGCGCTTAAAGTTTAATCTAATATCTTCATTTGTTGCTGATTTATTTTGAAAACACTTTAGGTGCATTTTTTTCATTGATAAAAAGTGGCGCCTGTGCCGTTTCATATCTTGATTTTCTTAGATTAAACTTTAAGCGCGTTTTTCTCAGTGTTTTTAAAGTGGCGCTTGTGCCGTTTCAATTCTAGGCGCCTGATTTGTGCAGGGATACATTAGCCAGATATTTACTTGATAGCAAAAGAGATAACATAAGAAGATAAGGAAGCTGGATGTGGAGAAAAAGAGAATGGAGAGATATGAGAATTATAGCAACATCTAGGAGGCAGTAAAGTCATTCATACACATACACAGCTACAGTAAAGATGTGCAGTGCAGTGTTAACCAGATATTTGATACAAAGAGATGTGGGAGCTATACCAACATCCAGGAGACAATGAAGTCATTCACACACATACACAGCTACAGTAAAGATTATTGTGCAGTGTTAACCAGATATCAGAGTGTAAGGGTTAGCACGCTCGGCTCACAACCGAGAAGTCCCGGGTTCGATCCCCGGGCGGAGCGAAGACAGACGGGCGGTCTTCTTAAAACCCGAGCCCCTGTCCACCCAAGAGTGAATGGGTACCGGGTGTTAGCCGGGGGTTGGTGACCCGCCTCCCGGGGTGGTGTCTTTGGCCAGCACTAAAAAGATGAATGAGAAAAATAAATGTTGATATGGAGACGGGGCCATACAAGCGTTGCTCTGGCCCTGTAAAATACAACTAGATGAATACCACACACACACACACACACACAGGATTGCCTACTTCAATATCTCTAAATACAGTGAACATGTACATATGGATTTTGTATATATGTTTCTCACGTAGATAAGATTTCATGAGTTTGAATTTATCTTGTAGTCTACTGTTATTATTTCAAGGAAGGAGCGGTTTTTGGATTCTGGAGGACTGGATAGACATTGAGAGAATACAATAAACAAAACTGCATCACATCACAAGAAAGAAAAGATAGAATGATGGAAGAAAAAAAGAAAGAAGAGGAAAGAGAGAAAGAAAAAGAAGAACTAAAATCACATACGTAAAACAAAATATACAAAACGATAAGGAGGCAAAATAGTTAAAATGTAAATAGTGATGTAAACATTGAGGACACGGAAACTTTATGCACAAATGTTGGAGAGTTTTTTCTTCATATGTAGATTAAGTAGCAATTCACTGACAGTTTGAAGGGAGTGTTAAAGTTAGTGTTTCTTATATTAACCCCTTCACGCCCAGATCTTTCCTTTGCTATAAAAAAATGTATGTTGTCGAGCCATAAAATTACGAAAAGTAACTGAATATACCAAATTAGCTAATGGACAAGGATACTAAACAGGTCATATCTATAAAATCTTACTTATATTCACTAAAAATCATCTAATGGTACCCAAATTACAATGGAAATTACGTTCTAGGTCTCAAGGGGTCTCAATACATTACTTCATTTCAAGGTCAAATATTCGTAGTGGAAAAGAAAATTGTACGGATTGAAATATCCAGCAGGAATAATTTGTCTACAATGTATGTACTAGCAATCTTTACTCATGTCTTTGTGTCCGGAATGCGAGGCTAAACTTTTCATCCTGAGGCGAGATTTATTGTTGGTAAATGGAATGTAGTAGAAGCAAGGAATATAGAGTGTAATAGCAGTGCATACAAAGAGAATCAGTCAGCTTGGTGAATCTAAGAGACATATAGTACATACCTAAAGTGATTGAGGAGTAGGGGAGAGCGGGGCAGGTTGCATCGAGGGTAGGTTGCATCATTGCCTCTAACTCTCATGTTATCACACGTACATCATCTTAATACTACTACTATAAACTACTACTACTACAACTACAACAATAATAGTAATAAAAAAAGTTAATGCAAGATACTTCTACTGCTGCCCGTCAGGGTGGCAAGGTCGGTAGAGACGTGAGTTCGCCATGTGCAGCGTCCCTGTGCATTCGGTCAGCGGTTCGAGTCCGCCTAGTTCGTGCTGACGGGGCGGCGCTTTGTATAGTCAATAACCTTGTAGTTGGTACTTGCAAAGTGTCTAGATAGGATGAAAATCTTATCTTATCTTATCTCCCCTAGTACATACATAACGTGATTGAGGAGACGAGGAGTAGTAGGTGCAAGGAGTTTAGTGTAGAAGAAGTGCATAAGAAGGGAATCAATTATCTAAGGGAATAATACATATAATACATAGATAACCTGATCGAGGAGAAAGTTAGAAAGAAAGAAAGTATAATCTCCCTTAACCCCTTCACGCCCAGATCTTTCCTTTGCTATATAAAAATGTCTGTTAGCCATAAAACAACGAAAAGTTACTTAATATACCAAATTAGCTAGTGGACAAGGATACTAAGCAGGTCATATCTATATAATATTGCTTATACTCACTACAAATCGTCTAATGGTACCTACATTACAATGGAAATTACGTTCTGGGTCTCAAGGGGTTAAAAGTGTAATGTTTCCAGGTGAATCAGTCATGTTTGCTTATCTTGGGTACTGGAGAATCTCATGAATTTCCTTTCCTTAACCTTTTTACCGTGTAGCTTGCTTGTATGGCGGCCAGTCTTGAGGGAGTGTGTGTGTGTGTGTGTGTGTGTCTGTAGTCCAAGAATCCATACTTATAGCTTGATACAGTATGTCTAATGCACTGGAAAGCTTGATACAGTATGTCTAATGCACTGGAAAGCTTGATACAGTATGTCTAATGCACTGGAAAGCTTGATACAGTATGTCTAATGCACTGGAAAGCTTGATACAGTATGTCTAATGCACTGGAAAGCTTGATACAGTATGTCTAATGCACTGGAAAGCTTGATACAGTATGTCTAATGCACTGGAAAGCTTGATACAGTATGTCTAATGCACTGGAAAGCTTGATACAGTATGTCTAATGCACTGGAAAGCTTGATACAGTATGTCTAATGCACTGGAAAGCTTGATACAGTATGTCTAATGCACTGGAAAGCTTGATACAGTATGTCTAATGCACTGGAAAGCTTGATACAGTATGTCTAATGCACTGGAAAGCTTGATACAGTATGTCTAATGAACTGGAAAGCTTATACAGTATGTCTAATGCACTGGAAAGCTTGATACAGTATGTCTAATGCACTGGAAAGCTTATACAGTATGTCTAATGCACTGGAAAGCTTGATACAGTATGTCTAATGCACTGGAAAGCTTATACGGTATGTCTAATGCATTGGAAAGCTTGATACAGTATGTCTAATGCACTGGAAAGCTTGATACAGTATGTCTAATGCATTGGAAAGCTTATACAGTATGTCTAATGCACTGGAAAGCTTATACAGTATGTCTAATGCACTGGAAAGCTTGATACAGTATGTCTAATGCACTGGAAAGCTTGATACAGTATGTCTAATGCACTGGAAAGCTTGATACAGTATGTCTAATGCATTGGAAAGCTTGATACAGTATGTCTAATGCACTGGAAAGCTTGATACAGTATGTCTAATGCACTGGAAAGCTTATACAGTATGTCTAATGCACTGGAAAGCTTGATACAGTATGTCTAATGCACTGGAAAGCTTGATACAGTATGTCTAATGCACTGGAAAGCTTGATACAGTATGTCTAATGCACTGGAAAGCTGACACTGAATTTTGGAAGACTTGAAGAGCTAGCAAGGTTGTGACTTAGTTTTCTTCAATCCATATTTCCTATTTTTTTTTGATCAAGCTATGAGTGTCTCCCTTTTTACTTCTTGCCATAATCATGCTTAGGAATGAACTATTTGGAGCCTTTGTAGCCTGTGTTGCTTTTCTCTTTGACAGACACCTGAATACTCTTATCAAAGTTTTGTTTTTAATAGGATGTTTATGCAGTAGCTAAGCTTATAATCATACAATACATCCACAGGAGTGTTCAGAGGATGGATATAATTTTGCTGAGTGGAATGATCAAAGAGGAAGTGATACATAATCATCCCACAATCTCAGAAAGTGACGCTACTAAAACTGTGTCTGCATTATGCTATGAGAATGTTACTGTGTTGTGCTATGAGAATGTTACTGTGTTGTGCTATGAGAATGTTGATGCTACACTGCGTTATGCTATGAGAATGACGGTACATACACTGTGTCTGCGTTATGCTATGAGAATATTGATGCTACACTGTGTCTGCGTTATGCTATGAGAATATTGATGCTACACTGTGTCTGCGTTATGCTATGAGAATATTGATGCTACACTGTGTCTGCGTTATGCTATGAGAAAGTGATGCTAATAATGTCTGCGTTATGCTATGAGAATATTGATGCTACACTGTGTCTGCGTTATGCTATGAGAAAGTGATGCTAATAATGTCTGCGTTATGCTATGAGAATATTGATGCTTCACTCCCCAGGCAACACCCCACACAAACACGACACCCTGGGGAAGGGTGTGAGGAGGCCGGCTTGTGTTCTCCAGCCAGGGATTGATTGACGCTGATAATCGTAGTACTCACAAATGACGGCGTGTTTTTGTACCGATAACACAAGTATACTCAACTGGTGACGTGTTTTGTGACTTACATAGAGTGTTGGATTGAATTGTTATCATTAAAGTGTTGGATTTATGATTACGATTACTACTACTAGGAGGAAATGTGTCGTTTGTGAATGATTTGTTTATACATAAGTCTTTGCTGTTCATTCTATAGTTTCAGTTACTAGGAAGATAGGTGTCGTTTATGAATGATTTGTTTACGTAATATTTTGCTGTTCATTACATTTTGTTTCAGTGGGTGTAGTGTACCTGTGTTTAGCATGTGGAAAGTGGACGGAGCACCCAGTGTGTAGCATGACAGGCCAGTGAGTGTGTGTGTGTCTGTGTGTTTGACCACCCATACCATGAGGACTATAAGGCAACATAGCCATCCCTTCCAAGTGTGTCTGGAAACGGCATGCATGTATTTTTTACCGTGTGTGTGTGTGTGTGTGTGTCGGGGTCTGTAGTGCTGAGTGTGCCGCCTGTGTGACTGTGTGTGTGTGTGTGTGTGTGACTGTAGGGTGTGTGTGAGCAGCCAGCATCTTGTGAGCCCTGCACTGTGTCAGGTCTGTGTCTGGAGAGGCCTGGGATTTATTAGACATGTCAGACTATTACCCGATTAGGTCTACCATCAATAACACTATAGTCGCCACAACTGCACTAATGTCGCCAGGTACCATATATTAGGAATGTTAGCACCACTACAGACTTGTATGTGCCACTGAAGACAGGTACGTACATAATATAAACTACTGTGCGTGCCTCTTCAGTGGCACATACAAGTCTGTAGTGATGCTAACATTCCTTATATATGGCATGTGGTGACTATAGTGTTATTGACAGTAGAAAGCAAGACTCATAACTTGAAAGGCTTGGGTTATGTTCGGCCTATAACCTTGAGGCCGATAATGTAAAAATTCACCTGTAACTTGTAAGACCTGTCATTTAAAAGCTTCATGAGGCCTAGGAATTGTGTTGGAATGTAATACTATGTGAAAGACGATAGGATTTGTAACTAGAAAGTAACTAGTAAGGGATTTAACAGCTTCATGAGGTCTAGGAATTGTGTTGGAGTGTAATGCTATGTGAAAGATGATAGGATTTATAACTAGAAAGTAACTAGTAAGGGATTTAACAGCTTCATGAGGCCTAGGCATTGTGTTGGAATGTAATGCTATGTGAAAGACGATAGGATTTATAACTAGTAAGGGATTTAACAGCTTCATGAGGTCTAGGCATTGTGTTGGAATGTAATACTCTGTGAAAGACGATAGGATTTATAACTAGTAAGGGATTTAACAGCTTCATGAGGTCTAGGAATTGTGTTGGAATGTAATGCTATGTGAAAGACGATAGGATTTATAACTAGTAAGGGATTTAACAGCTTCATGACACCCAGGCATTGTGTTGGAGTGTAATAGGAGGAAGGCGACTCCTGACTCCCCCTAAGCCCCGTGTCCCTGTTGCTGGACGACCACAAGATTTACTGTATTAGGAATTTCAGGAGACTGGAATGTTACATGTATTTTTATGCTGCTCTTTGAATATTCTGTGAATATCTTGAAGGGTTGATAGAAGTCTTACGAAAGCCAATTTTTGCTGTTTCAAAACATTATAAAACTGAAATCTTTATCAAGAGTGATGTTATGATTTATCCCTGGGTGACAAAATGCTTTCTGGGCACAACTTTTCCTCATCACCTCAACCTTCTTACATCTTATTTTTATATACACTAAAACCTCGTATTCGGACCCTCATTATTCGGACCTCCTTCTCTTCTTCTTCTTCTTCTTCTTCTTCTTCTTCGTCTTCTTCTTCTTCTTCTTCTTCTTCTTCTGCTTCTTCTTCTGCTTCTTCTTCTGCTTCTTCTGCTTCTTCTTCTTCTGCTTCTTCTTCTTCTTCTTCTTCTTCTTCTTCTTCTTCTTCTTCTTCTTCTTCTTCTTCTTCTTCTTCTTCTTCTTCTTCTTCTTCTTCTTCTTCTTCTTCTTCTTCTTTTTTTTAAGGGTCGAAATTTCCTAGCTATATACACGCCTAGAACTTTTTTTTTTTTTTTTTTATTTTTTTTTTTATTTTAGGGGTCGAACTTTCCTAGCTACATATATATACATTAAACCTAGATTTTTTTTTTTTTTTTTTTTTTTTTTTTTTTTTTTCCTAACCCCCCATATATAATCACCCCATTATTAGGATCCTTGCATTACTCGGACCACTCCTTGGCCCAATTAGTCCGAATATGAGAGGTTTTACTGTGTCTTGTTTATTTATCAGCTTATTTCTCCTCTATTAATCACATTACATTACTTATTCTATATATCTTGTTTATTTATTGCCTTATTTCTCCTCTATTACTCTTAAACAATCTTGTATCTATACTTAGCCATCCCCTTCCCTCACCCCTTCCTCTCTCACCCCTTCCCATTCTCTTTCCCTCTCACCCCTTCCTCTCTCACCCCTTCCCATTCTCTTTCCCCTCTCACCCCTTCCCATTCTCTTTTCCCTCTCACCCCTTCCCTCTCACCCCTTTCTCTCACCCCTTCCCTCTCTTTCCCCTCTCACCCCTTCCCTCTCTCACCCCTTCCCTCTCTTTCCCCTCTCACCCCTTCCCTCTCTTTCCCCTCTCACCCCTTCCCTCTCTTTCCCCTCTCACCCTTCCCTCTCTCACCCCTAACCTCTTTCACCCCTTCCCTCACCCCTTCCCCCTCTATTTCGACCTCTCACCCCTTCCCTCTCTCTTTCCCCCCGCCCCCACACAACCTAAGGACCCACACAAACCACCCACCAGACATATTCTCTTCGGACACCTCTTGCACTACTAATCCCTAACATCAGTAAGCTCTGCCCTCAGCATCTTTGTGAACAATGTTGGCTGCCTCACTGATCACCCTTGGGTAACCTCTGACCCCTCACACCTTTCTGTAATTCACGTCAGATACGAAAGGTAACTTAATATACCAAATTAGTTAGGCGACGAGGATACTAAACAGGTCATATCTATAAAATAATGCTAATATTCACTAAAAATTGTCTAATGGTACCCAAAATACAATGCAAATTATGTTCTGGGTCTCAAGGGGTTAAAGTCAGATTTTCCCATAATATCTTATATGAGTTTAGACAGCCGATGATACACTTCCAACGATCTCTATCCGTTGTCTCTACTTCAATGCCCAATGCTGCCAGATCCTTTTTGACACGCGTAGCGACTGCCTTTTTGGGGCCAGCTAGCCAGACAAAGTTTACTGTTAGGCTTCTGAAGGAGACTGAAAGTATCCTTATTAAGCTTTGTAAAGGCAACTGATTTGTCAAGTTTTTACCAAGTTACAGTTTACAGAATGAATGACTGTAGTAGATCCTGAATTTTGTGATGTAATCCATTATATATGACTGTTTGTAATCCCAGAAGTCAACATCAGAGTAGATCAGCCTCCATGTCTTCTGCCCCCCACACACCATGCCTTCCTATATCACAATGTTGTATCCAAGGAAGAGTATTTATATTATTGAAGAGTATTTATATTATATTATTATGACTTACATGTTCCTTGGTTGTATCCCCATCTCCCTCGCCTCTAACCACAGCGCTACAGGACCAATGATGCCGGGCGCTTCTTCATTTCATTAGGTAACATTCTTTATACTATCTACGGACATTATGAATTAACTTTTTTTTTTAGGGTAGAAGAAGAAAAAGGCGTAAGATTTGTGTGTTCTTTGTGACTACACTTAAGAGGTACTACAGAGATAACAGGCTACTATAATTTTTTTCTCTTTTTTCTCTCTCTCTCTCTCTCTCTCTCTCTCTCTCTCTTCTCTCTCTCTCTCTCTTCCTCTCTCTCTCTCTCTCTCTCTCTCTCTCTCTCTCTCTCTCTCTCTCTCTCTTCTCTCTCTCTCTCCCCCTCTCTCTCTCTCTCTCTCTCTCTCTCTCTCTCTCTCTCTCTCTAACAATCTGTGAGGTTGATTGATAGGGTTATATGCTGATGCTATACCCTAACGTATATGCGATCATAGCAGACAGCTAATAGCAGTATATAGCATAAATAGAACTCAAGCGGGCAGGATATGGAGTCTAGCATAGCAGACAGCAGTACTAAGCAATATGCTAAATGCAGCCAACTGCAGAACAGGCAGATAGCAATAGAAGACAGGCTGTCAGGATACAATGGAGGACAGGCAGCAGGATACATAGGAACACTTTCTCATGAATGTCTAGAAGCCCCTAGGCAGGCAGGATAGCATAGAAGACAGGCAGTCAGGATAGCATAGGAGACAGGCAGGCAGGATAGCATAGGAGACAGGCAGTCAGGATAGCATAGAAGACAGGCAGTCAGGATAGCATAGGAGACAGGCAGGCAGGATAGCATAGGAGACAGGCAGGCAGGATAGCATAGGAGACAGGCAGTCAGGATAGCATAGAGACAGGCAGCAGGATAGCATAGGAGACAGGCAGGCAGGATAGCATAGGAGACAGGCAGGCAGGTAGCATAGGAGACAGGCAGGCAGGATAGCATAGGAGACAGGCAGGCAGGATAGCATGGAGACAGGCAGGCAGGATAGCATAGGAGACAGGCAGGCAGGATAGCATAGCAGAGAGGCGGAAAGGCAGGCAGGCAGGATAGCATAGGAGACAGGCAGTCAGGATAGCATAGGAGACAGGCAGGCAGGATAGCATAGGAGACAGGCAGGCAGGATAGCATAGGAGACAGGCAGGCAGGATAGCATAGGAGACAGGCAGGCAGGATAGCATAGGAGACAGGCAGGCAGGATAGCATAGGAGACAGGCAGTCAGGATAGCATAGGAGACAGGAGCAGGATAGCATAGGAGACAGGCAGGCAGGATAGCATAGGAGACAGGCAGTCAGGATAGCATAGGAGACAGGCATCAGATAGCATAGGAGACAGGCAGGCAGGATAGCATAGGAGACAGGCAGCAGGATAGCATAGGAGACAGGCAGTCAGATAGCATAGGAGACAGGCAGGCAGGATAGCATAGGAGACAGGCAGGCAGGATAGCATAGGAGACAGGCAGGCAGGATAGCATAGGAGACAGGAGGCGGATAGCATAGGAGACAGGCAGCAGGATAGCATAGAAGACGGAGGCAGGATAGCATAGGAGACAGGCAGTCAGGATAGCATAGAGACAGGCAGGCAGGATAGCATAGGAGACAGGCAGCAGGATAGCATAGGAGACAGGCAGGCAGGATAGCATAGGAGACAGGCAATCAGGATAGCATAGGAGACAGGGAGGCAGGATAGCATAGGAAACAGGCAGACAGGATAGCATAGGAGACAGGCAGTCAGGATAGCATAGGAGACAGGCAGTCAGGATAGCATAGGAGACAGGCAGCAGGATAGCATAGAGAAGCAGTCAGGATAGCTAGGAGACAGAGCAGGCAGATAGCATGGGAAAGACGGAGGCAGGATAGCATAGGAGACAGGCAGGCAGGCAGGATAGCATAGGAGACAGGGAGGCAGGATAGCATAGGAGACAGGCAGGCAGGATAGCACAGAAGACAGGCAGTCAGGATAGCATAGGAGACAGGGAGGCAGGATAGCATAGGAGACGGAGACAGGATAGCATAGGAGACAGGCAGGCGGGATAGCATAGGAGACAGGCAGGCAGGATAGCATAGGAGACAGGCAGGCAGGCAGGATAGCATAGGAGACAGGCAGGCAGGCAGGATAGCATAGGAGACAGGGAGGCAGGATAGCATAGGAGACAGGCAGGCAGGATAGCACAGAAGACAGGCAGTCAGGATAGCATAGGAGACAGGGAGGCAGGATAGCATAGGAGACAGGGAGGCAGGATAGCATAGGAGACGGAGGCAGGATAGCATAGGAGACAGGCAGGCAGGATAGCATAGGAGACAGGCAGGCAGGATAGCATAGCATAGTTTTGATGTACTGGGAAGCTGCTAAGTGCGGGATGAAAATTTGTATTTCCCGCCCTGAGTGCACCATCTTGACGGCAAATATTTCAAAAGCTTTCAAAGTAAAATGTAATATTATCACTTATATATACATTACATGGGCCATAAGGTGTATATCATCAATAATTAGCCACACATAGATAAGGAATGAGCTCAAATCACTCCTGCTAGGATAAGAATGATAGAAAAACGCGGGAGTTTAGGTGGTAAAAGTATTTGATTTCATTATTTAGAAGTGTTTTAATGATAAGTTGACATGACTACATTAGGAAAAAGTATTCACATATCACATAGAGACATCAATAACGACATAACATAGCTTAAAATAGCACAAATAGCCCATTTTCAGTATGAATTCTTAGCGCATGCGTAGAGGGGCGAGTTGGCAGTCCTCTGTAAGACCTTGAAGAGCGAGGACCCTGCGGCCTGCCTCCCCGTCCTGCCTCCTGCTGGCCTGCCTCTCACAGACCCTGGCAGCCAAACACACTCATCATGACGTTAAATCCGCAGTTCCAGCAGATTGGAGAGACCTTTGTCAAACAGTATTATCTCATTTTTGACAGTGAGAGAGAAGGGAGAGAAAAACTGGCCAACTTCTATCACGTGAGCCTTGCCCTTATTTACCTGTGGACACACGCGGTCATAGGGTAGTGGTCATGCTAGCAATTAAATAGATGGGCTGTTATCACGGTGTGGGTCTTCCTCCAGCCTGACACCTCTAACACTACCTGGAACTGTCGCCGATAAGAATTCTCACCCACGTCGGCGAGTCTTCCAATTTTTCACGTCGGCGAGTCTTCCAATTTTTCACATCGGCGAGTGTTCCTATTTTCGGCGACAGTTCCAGTTTTTTATCTTGTTATTATAGTACCCATTATATTGTAAGGAGCCAGCACTCTCTGTGGCCCGGCACTTGCTAGGCGTGGGTTCGGCGTGCTTAATGCCTGGGAGATTGTTGGAGAAAACACAAGTGTCACGTTCAGGTCTGTATTATCCACTATGACGAGACTGTCTGCCTCCCAAGACACACGTAACTGTTCGTGCAGCACAGTAGTCCAATGTGCACAGTAATGCAATGGTGATGGGGGAGAACTGGCTCAAGCTGCCACTCCACCCCGACTGTCTCTCACTCATCACCTTGCACTCCTCAGCCACTCGCTTTGCCTCGAGCTGGGGCCCGAACTGACTCCTTGTGAAGCTTCGTGCACACACACACACACACAACACACACACACACACACCAACAAGCAATTAGGCCACTCGTAACACTATCTCTCTCTTCATGGAGTGGGCGACCCGACCATAAACTCTAACAAAAGAAAGTGTGCATATAAAAATGTGAACCATGAACATACCAACAAAAACATGCAAAATATTTATAAGTGGTTGTCAGAGCCTGATTCATCCTCCAGGCAATAATCATCCCATGGTATCGGCCTCCTCCTCTGCCTGCGGTGTCTTGCCCCCCCTGCTGGCGCCTGTTGAACAGTCTCCTCTTCTTCAGAGTGGTGCGCTGGCTCGTCTAATCGCTGTTCAACGTCCGAGGTTGCTGGCGATACTGGCGTACCATCCGGTCTTAAGTTTGCCTCTCGGTCTAACGGACTGGCTGCCTCCTCGTCCCCCTCTCCAGCGGAAGAGTCTTCTTGTCCTTGGTGGCCCCATGTGAACCGACCGACCGGGCCCGTAGTATCGCCAAAGCCATGGACCACCTTGAGTTTTCCCCTTGGTCCCCGGCGAATGCGGAAGGTAACCTCAGAGATCTTATCCACTATGGTGTATGGTCCTTCCCAGGGGCTTTGGAGCTTGGGTGAGAGTCCTTTCTTCCGGCAAGGATTGTGTAGCCAAACAGGATCACCCTCAGTGAAGCTGGCCGGCTTGGCTCCTCGGTCGTAGTTCCTCTTCGTGGCCCTGCCCGCGAGCTTCAGCTTGTATCGCACTTGGTGGTGGACTTCCTCTAAACGCTCCTGCAGGGCCACAGCGTAACCAGTAGTGACTGCGGGCAAGTGGTCATCGGGCGGCCGTTCCAGTCGCGAGGTCCACCGGCAGACGGAGCTCCCTTCCCGTCATAAGTCGAGCTGGGGTGTAGTCGTGGCTTCATGTTCCGCTGACCGGTAAGCCATGAGGAGGGCGGGAAGTTTGCGGTCCCAGTCAGTCTGCCCCTCCGCGCAGTACGTGGCCGGCTCCTGCGCAAGTGTGCGATTGAACCGCTGCACCGTCCCGTCAGATTGGGGCCGCACGGGAGTAGTCCTTGTCTTACGCAGGCCGAGGAGCTGGCAACACTCCTGGAACACGTGGGACTCAAACTCTCGACCCTGGTCAGACTGCAGCTCTCACGGGACTCCAAATCTGGTGAAGAAATGTTCCACCAGTACTTCTGCCACTGTCTCTGCTTCATGGTTAGGAATTGCATACGCTTCTGGCCATTTAGTGAAATAATCCACGGCAACACATATATAGCGATTACCTTGGGTGGTGGGGGGTAGTGGCCCGGTGATGTCGACTGCAACTCGTTCCATAGGCGCCCCCACTCTGTACAGCTGTAAGGGTGCCCTGGTCTTCCGTACTGGACCTTTCGTAGCGCTGCAAACATCACACGCCCGGCACCATTCCTGCACGTCGCTACGCATCCCCACCCAGTGAAATCGCTGTCTTAGGCGGCCAAGTGTCTTTTTCATACCGAGATGTCCACTCGCACGGTTTGTTTTAGTTCCTCCGCGGCTTGGGTCTGGCTGTCTCTAATATCTTTAATGTCACGTGCCATTGTCAATAATGCCTCCAGTTGCCCCCAGTTCGGCTGAGTATCCGAATCATTGCCACTTGGTTTCACTTCACATCCTTCGGCGCCTTCATCCCACTTCTGACACCACTGTAAGGAACCAGCACTCTCTGTGGCCCGGCACTTGCTAGGTAGGGGTTCGGCGTGCTTAATGCCTGGGAGATTGTTGAAGAAAACACAAGTGTCACGTTCAGGTCTGTATTATCCCCTATGACGAGACTGTCTGCCTCCCAAGACACACGTAACTGTTCGTGCAGTACAGTAGTCCAATGTGCACAGTAATGCAATGGTGGTGGCGGAGGAATGGGGGAGAACTGGCTCAAGCTGCCCCTCCACCCCGACTGTCTCACTCATCACCTTGCACTCCTCAGCCACTCGCTTTGCCTCGAGCTGGGGCCCGAACTGACTCCTTGTGAAGCTTCGCACACACACACACACACACAACACACACACACAAGCAATTAGGCCACTCGTAACAATATATATATACTTAATCAATTTTTACCTTTGTTTCTGCATTCGGGTATTAAATAGCAAGCATGCAATAGCCTGAACAGTTAGGTTATGTTATATCGGTTAGTTAGCCAATGTGCAGGTTAGGTTAGTGAAGGAGCGGGGAGGGTCTGTTAGGGCAGGTTACGTTACCAAGGTCCAATGCAGTGTTAGTGTTTTGGGGTAAGTGAAAAATGTGGTGTCCAATAATGAAGGTAAATTTCCAGTCCAGTCCCAGCCAAGGCCAAGGCGAGGAGGTTAATGCACACACCAGGTTAGGTGAAGTTTAGAAATACCCGTGGTAAAAAAAAAAAAACCTAACCTTTACCGTACCTAAAAAAAAAAAAAAAAAGATTTGTGACAGAAACGGTAGCAGATGAATTCAAAACACATTAAAACTCACCAGAAAAAAATTGTTTCGTCCACCAAAGGAAGTTCGGTGTCCATCTGGAATAATACCCTACCCTTGACTGCTACGTTATAGAGGGGATAACAGAGGGATTCATAGGGGCTGAAGCTCTGGCTGGGAGGTTAATACGCCAGGTTAGGTTGGGTTGGGTCAGTTATATTTGCCTCCCCCACCCAAAACCCCCAGTTCCCCAGTTCCAGTTTGTGTTTCCTTTGTATTCCTTTGTATTCCCCGGGCTTGTTGGCTAGAGGGGGGAAGAAGAAAAAGATAGGGGTGAAGGACTTCTTTAGAATTACCTTATTGATGTGTTAGGTTTGTAGTACCTAAGTCAATTATTATGGTTATTGCAAAACCCGGGGTAGGAGCAAGGATGAATAGGAATATAAGAAAACAAGGAAGCTACAAGAGGCCGGGAGACCTACACGTGGTAGTTCCTGTTACTTAACACTACCTACATCCACCTTTCATCACCATCCATGAATTTATCCATTATCCAGCCTCCTTTTAACTCCTTCACACCCAGATCTTTCCTTTGCTATAAAAAATTGTATATTGTCGAGCCATAAAATTAAGAAAAGTAACTTGAATATATCAAATTAGTTAGTGGACAAGGATACTAAACAGGTCATATCTATAAAATATTGCTTATAGTCACTAAAAATTGTTTAATGGTACCCAAATTACAATGGAAATTACGTTCTGGGTCTCAAGGGGTTAATGTGGTGCACAAGCCCCTAACGCGGTGGTCCCTTCCAGGCGGAGCTGTCGCTGATGTCCTTTGAGGGGGTGCAGGTGCAGGGCGCCGTGCAGATCCTCGACAAAATCAAGGTAGGTGTGGCAAGGTGTGCTTGTATTACACATCAAACAACAGTATTGCTTGATGAACCATATCTATGAAAAAAAATAGCTGTCAATAAGTTATTCATCCAAGTGGCGTTTACCTGTTGAATGTTACTTCTGCAGTGTATGTTTTTATTTTCCATTAGGTCAATCATGAATAAAGATTTAACTCACAAGAATACCGTCAGTAAGGATCATTTCGGCGTCTGTCAGGCACATTTGAGACATTTTTGTAACTTTATTATTCGTGTAGTTTGTGTTTATAATGCAGTCATGGTGTTTATAATGCAGTCATGGTGTTTATAATGCAGTCATGGTGTTTATAATGCAGTCATGGTGTTTATAATGCAGTCAGGGTGTTTATAATGCAGTCATGGTGTTTATAATGCAGTCATGGTGTTTATAAGGCAGTCATGGTGTTTATAATGCAGTCATTGTGTTTATAATGCAGTCATGGTGTTTATAATGCAGTCATGGTGTTTATAATGCAGTCATTGTGTTTCAGAGCTTAACCTTCAACAAGATCGCCCGGGCCATCACCACTGTGGACTGCCAACCCACCTTTGACGGAGGGGTGCTGGTCAACATTCTCGGACAGCTGAAGGTGAGGCGCTACTGTCGTGGACTGGAATCACCCCCTTGCCTTTCAGGATCCCTTCATTGGCAGCTCTGTGACAATCAATACTAATTTTTAGATAGGAAAGAATAGGGAAGATAGGAAAGAACTCATTATCTTCTGCTTCTTCTTTCTGTTAAACGTCAGATTTTCCCATTATATCTTATGAGGTTAGACGGCCAATCATACGCTTCCAACTATCTCTATCCATTGCCTCGACTTCTTCAATGCCCAATGCTGCCAGATCCTCTTCAACGCACTGCCTCCATGTCTTCCTACTACTACTACTACTACTACTACTACTACTACTACTACTACTACTACTACTACTACTACTACTACTACTACTACTACTACTTCTTCAATGCCCAATGCTGCCAGATCCTCTTCAACGCACTGCCTCCATGTCTTCCTACTACTACTACTACTACTACTACTACTACTACTACTACTACTACTTCTTCAATGCCCAATGCTGCCAGATCCTCTTCAACGCACTGCCTCCATGTCTTCCTACTACTACTACTACTACTACTACTACTACTTCTACTTCTACTTCTTCAATGCCCAATGCTGCCAGATCCTCTTCAACGCACTGCCTCCATGTCTTCCTACTACTACTACTACTACTACTACTACTACTACTACTACTACTACTACTACTACTACTACTACTACTACTACTTCTTCAATGCCCAATGCTGCCAGATCCTCTTCAACGTACTGCCTATGTCTTCCTTGGCAGCTCCATGACAATGCCAATAATCTCTAAGGTGCTGCTCTGTCGTTCTTAGCTTTCATTGCCACGTCTACCATGCATGTCTCCTTCCAATGTGCTGCTTGTGGGGTGTTTTTCCTGATAGCTTTGCCTTACTGAGTATTAAAAGTGGTTCTGGATGCTTGGAGTGTGAGAGGACAGCACCTTTACCCTAAATGTGAGAGGACAGCACCTTTACCCTAAGTGTGAAAGTGTGAGAGGACAGCACCTTTACCCTAAGTGTGAGAGGACAGCACCTTTACCCTAAGTGTGAAAGTGTGAGAGGACAGCACCTTTACCCTAAGTGTGAGAGGACAGCACCTTTACCCTAAGTGTGAGAGGACAGCACCTTTACCCTTCTCTGTCAAATGTTGGGTTATGTTTGACCTATAACTTGAAAGGCCTGGGTTATGTTTGACCTATAACTTGAAAGGCTTGGGTTATGTTTGACCTATAACTTGAAAGGCTTGGGTTATGTTTGACCTATAGCTTGAAAGGCTTGGGTTATGTTCGGCCTATAACTTGAAAGGCTTGGGTTATGTTCGACCTATAACTTGAAAGGCTTGGGTTATGTTCGGCCTATAACTTGATGCTTGGAGTGTGAGAGGACAGCACCTTTACCCTAAGTGTGAGAGGACAGCACCTTTACCTTTCTCTGTCTAATGGGGAGGTGGTGTGTTGGAATATGTGAGTCAGAAGATGGGAAGACGTGAGAATGAGGAGCATGGTCAGGTACAAATGGAGATACTTTTATTGTGGTCGTCTAGTTGTATTTTATTTTGTATTGTACAGGGCCTGAGGTACACTCGTATGGCCCCGTCCCCATAGCTAGTATTTTTTTTTATTTGCCCTTGTCATTTTTTGCCCTTGGCCAGTCCATTGTGATATAAAAAAAAAGAGAAGGAAACTAGAAGGTGCTTGTGGGTGAAAGGATAAGGCTGTGGTAATGGAAGTAATGGATAGTGTCAGTGGTGCATGGATGGGCTACCGTAGATAACAGTCAAGTCGCCACCTACAGTCATGTCGCCAGGCGCCATATATTACAAATTATAGCATTACTACTGATTTTTATGTGCCACTGAAGATGATACACAGTAGTTTATATCATGACTGTATAATCTACTCTGTGTCAGCGTTGTTTTATGCTTTGTAGCTGCGAGTATAGACGGTTTCAAATTTCACTACGCGTTTTTTTTTCGGGCGACGACAACGGCGGTACGACACTCAGTAAATAAACACTAGATGGCGACTCTACTGTTGGTAGCCACTGTAGATATTTTTGTAATTTGTTCATTTATAGCCCTAATATAACACAGATGAAGATACAAAATGACACAGATTCTCCAGATAGCCCCTTCTAACTGTCCTGAAATCATGGATGTAGAAATGTAACTATTAACGCCACCACACGTCTGTAAACAGAAAAAAAAGTTGTCCTGGCGACTTTACTGTTATCTACGGTAGGTTAGAAGGGTGTTGTGTTGCATTTGCTGATGACTTATTGGTGACATGACTTACATAAGAACATGAGAAAATAAGGAAGCTACAAGAGGCCGCGAGACCTACACGTGGTAGTTTCTGTTAGATTGATGACTAGATTACATCGCACCTCAAGGGCCTAGAAGACATCGCTACCATAATCATGTATTGTATAACAGACATAATTACCCGAGGAATATAAAGGATATGTGATTGAAGGAGTTAAGTAAAATACGGCATTTGAGTCGCTAAAATTTCCGATACTATTTTAATTTGACTTAATGATTTAGGTGACTGGATTTGGTGACATGACTTAATGATTTAGGTGACTGATTTGGTGACCTGACTTAATGATTTAGGTGACTGATTTGGTGACCTGACTTAATGATTTAGGTGACTGATTTGGTGACCTGACTTAATGATTTAGGTGACTGATTTGGTGACATGACTTAATGATTTAGGTGACTATGATTTGGTGACCTGACTTAATGATTTAGGTGACTATGATTTGGTGACATGACTTAATGATTTAGGTGACTGATTTGGTGACCTGACTTAATGATTTAGGTGACTATGATTTGGTGACCTGACTTAATGATTTAGGTGACTGATTTGGTGACATGACTTAAGGTGGCTGATTTGGTGACATAACTTAATGATTTAGGTGACTATGATTTGGTGACCTGACTTAATGATTTAGGTGACTGATTTGGTGACCTGACTTAAATGTTGTGTTATAATTTTGCATCTGCCTGGCCAGTCCTTGAAGATGCTGCAGCAGTTATTGTGTTACCATACAGCCGTCGTTTCTTGATTGACTCATCGTTGAACCATTGAAAAGCTACACCATTGTAAAAAAAACACTACAATTGTAGGTGTTGTTGAGATTGGTTTTAAGGCTTGCTGAATGCTCTGCTTGTGTAAGGTAACTATTTATATTCATGATTAACCCTTCACGCCCAGATCTTTCCTTTGCTTTATAAAATTGATGTTGTCAAGCCATAAAATTACAAAAAGTGACTGAATATACCAAATTACTAGTCGACAAGGATACTAAACAGGTCATATCTATTAAATATTGCTTATAGTCACTAAAAATTGTCTTATGGCGGTCAAATTACAATGGAAATTACGTTCTGGGTCTCAAGGGGTTAAGGCTTGCTGAATGCCCTGCTTGTGTAATGTAACAATTTATATTCATGATTGAGGGTAAAGAACGGCTGCATGATCCTAAGCCTTGTAAAGTATCTCACAAAACAAAATTAAGAGATAAAAAACGATACCAAATCTTCGTAGATACTTTATTCACTTCACGGCTGTAGTTTATCGCTTACTAAAGTAATACTGTATTTGTCTTACTAATATGTATTCCAAAGATATATTTCTTGAGTGGAAAGGTGGTGGGATAACACGGGCTGAATCAGGAACACTTTATTAGCTAACATTTCAATACAAGATCGTCAGTGTCAAAACGTTAAGAGATATATGTATAATAGTACAGTATTCCTGCTTCATGCTGTGTTTGCCTGACAACCTTTTCACGCCCTTGTTTACATCTTGGTCTGACGTCTATTTCCTGTTACCTTTGTCATCCATAAACAATTCCTGACACCAAGAGTTACGTTACCCTCTACCCTCAATAACACTACAGGGAGGTCCCGAAGATACGAGCAGTTATGTTCCACCTGGCATACTCGTAAAGCGAAATCTTGTATAACGAAACACATAACTAATGGTAAAATGTAGGTTTGGTACCAGGACCCCATCAATTTAAAAAAAAAAAAAAAAAAACATGCTTTTCAAGCTAAAATAAACTATAGCAAACACAACAAACACACAGCGTCTTTACTACCCACACTGTACTACCTATTCTGTAGAAAAAGCATTCTGAAAGAGAAAATAGCACACAAAATAACATAACTGCACAATGTGTGCACATTAATTAAACATAAAACATGCATAACAAGCAAAAAAGACGTTGTAATGTAGGGGACGCCGCGTGATACAAGAGAGGGTAGTGTAGCGGTCCCAAGGTTGGGGCCGCACACCTGCTAATTACCCCTATAGGTCAGGCCGCACCATATACTTAATTACCCTTCAGGTCACGCCTTGCTAGGGGTGACCTGACTGCGGTCCCAAGGTTGGGGCCGCACACCTGCTAATTACCCCTAAATGTCAGGCCGCGCCATATGCTTAATTACCCTTCAGGTCACGGCTTGCTAGGGGTGACCTCACTGGGGTCAACCAAATCCCCCTTTGTCCAGCCCGGGAGTGGTAGGGCGCGCATTTTGAACTTGATAATTTTACTCACCCCAGTTTGAATGTCGTATCATTGGATTTTCCATCTCGTATATTGAAAATAGACCCTAATTTACACATCTCGTATCATCGGATTCTCGTATACAGAATGCTCGTATAACGGGACCTCCCTGTATAGTCGCCACTGCACTAATGTCGCCAGGTGAATATTAGGAATTTTAGCATCACTACAGACCTACATGTGTCACTAAAGACACGTACATAATATAAAATACTGTGCATGCCTCATTAGGGGTACATACAAGACTGTAGTGATGCTAAAATTCGTAATATTCGCCTTGTGGCATTAGTGCAGTGGCGACTATAGTGTTGTTGACGGTACAGTTACAGTTACAGTCCTCTTACAGCTATGTTACCCTCTTGGTGTCACTAATTGTTTAGAGATGACAAAGATAACATTCCTATTGCTCTGGGGTTAATGCTGCCCTCTCTTGTCTGGCAACTCTCACCACTCCTCTGTGGCTGGTGGTGTGTGTCATCACCACTCCTCTGTGGCTGGTGGTGTGTGGCTACCTCACCACTCCTCTCTGGCTGGTGGTGTGTGTCATCACCACTCCTCTGTGGCTGGTGTTGTATGTCATCACCACTCCTCTGTGGCTGGTGGCGTATGTCATCACCACTCCTCTGTGGCTGGTGGTGTGTGGCTACCTCACCACTCCTCTCTGGCTGGTGGCATGTGTCATCACCACTCCTCTGTGGCTGGTGGTGTGTGGCTACCTCACCACTCCTCTGTGGCTGGTGGCGTGTGTCATCACCACTCCTCTGTGGCTGGTGGTGTGTGTCATCACCACTCCTCTCTGGCTGGTGGGTGTGTCTGCCTCACCACCACCACCACCACCGCCTAGATGGATGACGACCCCCCTCACGGGTTCAATCAAACCTTTGTGCTCAAGCCCCTCGGCGACAGTTTCTACGTCCAGCACGACATGTTTCGGCTGGCGCTCCACCACATAGCGGTGTGAGTGGAGGCTGACCGCTGCGTCCTGAGGCGGCACAGAGAGCGTGTGTTGTTGATTCACTGCCCCGTCATCTTACTGGAAGGTACTCTAGAATGTCCTCGTGTCTTGGCCTGGCTTGCATGCTCTACTCGCCGCACGCTAAGTTGGCGAAAATGGGGCCCCCTCACTCCCCCCCTCAGAGCGCACGGGATTGGCTAAGGTGTTGGGTGTTGGGGCTTTAGGGCGTAACTTGGAGTAAGGCATTCTCACCCAACACCCAACACCTCAGCCAGTCCCGTGCATTCGGAAGAGGGGAGTGATTTGTGGCCCATTTTCGCCAACTTAACGTGGTGAGTATAGTTCTGTTTCCTTTTGTTTTTCTTCTGGAAGGCTTTGGGATTCCTGGTTTCTTCGTTTTTATCTTTCACAGATATTATTTTACCTTCACCTTGGGTTTGTTTTCCCGATGTTAAAACTGAGGAAGCATGAAGATGGAGTGTTGTTAAAACCTTCTTCTGCATGGAAGGTGATGTGGCAATTTTTTTTTTTTACATCTATACCTATAGCGCGTGTAGGCAGTGGTGACCCAGGGCTCAGATGGTAGACTGGAGGTTCACTTGAGGGCTGTGATGGTTGGCCCTCACCCGTGGTGGCGCAGGCAGGATTGTTATAGTGACGCGTGTGATTAGAGGCTCATGCCGCCCCCCTGTGTCCTCCGATGCACTCGCAATCGAAGGTAGAGTTAATGGGCAGCATGTGGGTGTTCTTAGGCCACTCGACGGTACAGAAAGATTTTGGTTTTTCTTCGGGGATCGAACTCGGGTCACCGAGAACGCCACTCGGAGACGCTAACCACTGCTACCCCCCCCCCACTATAATACACTGAGTTCTGGCAAAGGCAAGAACCAATGGCTGCCAAGACTACAATTACTGAGTTACTGTGTAGACCTTGTAGTTGTTGCATGAGATGCCTCCAGGACTGTTTGTCACTCCTCCATGTCTAAGGAGCTGCCTTAGTGAGGGCGCCACCACATGATGAGCCCAAGCGCTGCCATCACCCGTGCTGCCTGTGTTACTAGACCACACCAAAACATTAGTAGGCAGTAACATATGTCGCCTGTATGTCTGCACCATTTATTTGCCCTGCTGTCACAAAAAAGAAACTGCTGCTGACTTATCGGGGATTCTTGATTTTATTTATTTATTTAAATTTTATATATATGTATATACTAGCCGCAAAGCCGCCCTCCGGGCGGACTTTTTGGCTAGCTCCTGCGGAGGGCTATTGGTGGGCCTTTGGCCCACCACCTATTTGGTGGGCCAAAGGCCCACCAAACACAGACTCTCCAGATAGCCCCTTCTAACTTTCCTGAATTCATGGATGTAAAAATGTATGTATTAACACCAACCCATTCACATCACCCCCAACCCATTCACTCACCCATTACCCATCACCCCCCACCCATTCACTCACCCATTACCCATCACCCCCCACCCATTCACTCACCCATTACCCATCACCCCCCACCCATTCACTCACCCATTACCCATCACCACACACCCATTCACTCACCCATTACCCATCACCACACACCTATTCCCTCACCCATCACCCCCCACCCATTCACTCACCCATCACCCCACACCCATTACCCATTCACTCACCCATTACCCATCACCCTACATCAAGGTTTCCTCAATTCTCGCAACCCACATTTTTTTTTCACAATTCTCGCTAATAGGCTACTAAAAATAAAAAATAAATAAAAGTGATCGGATCATCCCATAAGTGGGCTGATAATGTGCCCCTGGTCGAGCTGGTTCCAAAACTGCCATATGATATGATTGTGCCACGGGGGGCGGCACCTACCGCGGACACACACACACACACACACAGACACACTTTCGCTTATATTATTATAGATTGTTTTTCTTAGCAGTTGGCAAAATATGTGGCAATGTTAGTGAAGCAATACAAGAATGTTAGTTGTGGTGTGAATTTGTTTAAGTTAATTTGGTGTAACAATGAGGTGGGATGATAGACCTCCCGCTTGGGTGAGAGTATCAAAAAGTTATCCCAATGTTATGTTGTGCTAACACATAGTCTGTTTTTTTTAACAAGGCAAAAAATCCTGCCCCCTTGCTGCTTACTGACTGATATTTGATGCCAGGAGAAGGGAATACTATGCTTCTTCTTAATTTCAGTTGTATTTTATCATAGTTAACCCTATTATCAGTTAAACAGAGGCATCATTTTAAGCATAAGACCTTAAGATAGAATGGAATTTTTGCCTTGTTAAATAAAATAGACTATAGTGATAAGACTCCATGTATAAGTGTTTCCATGTTTCTGTAATGTGAAGGGCTGTGCATTTTTAAGTTTGATAATCTTAGCGGCAGTTAGCTGTTGGTGTTTCACATTGTAATATTTTTCCTCTTCACGTAAGATCTTGGCTCCTTGAACATGAACCTCCAAGTCAGTATGATATAGATTTGGAATAGGACTCTGTAAGCACCAAGGTCTTTTCAGAACATACAGTAATCCTGCAATGTAAGCACCAAGGTCTTTTCAGAACATACAGTAATCCTGCAATGTAAGCACCAAGGTCTTTTCAGAACATACAGTAATCCTGCAATGTAAGCACTAAGGTCTTTTCAGAACATACAGTAATCCTGCAATGTAAGCACCAAGGTCTTTTCAGAACATACAGTAATCCTGCAACTAAGCACTCAACGTCTTCATTATAGCAATACTGTAATCCGCCTGTAAGAGCAGGGTCGTTTCACAGACTCGTGTCGTGGCACTAGGCCTGTGGTTGTTCACCCAGTATTGGTTATAGCCTGTTTGTGACCAGTAGTGGAGTAGGCAGTGGCTGTGGGGTGTGTACCCAGGGAGTGGTGGGTGTAGCAGTGGCCTGTGTGGTGGTGTGTACCCAGGTAGTGGTGGGTGTGGCAGTGGCCTGTGTGGTGGTGTGTACCCAGGTAGTGGTGGGTGTGGCAGTGGCCTGTGTGGTGGTGTGTACCCAGGTAGTGGTGGGTGTGGCAGTGGCCTGTGTGGTGGTGTGTACCCAGGTAGTGGTGGGTGTGGCAGGGCCTGTGTGGTGGTGTGTACCCAGGTAGTGGTGGGTGTGGCAGTGGCCTGTGTGGTGGTGTGTACCCAGGTAGTGGTGGGTGTGGCAGCGGCCTGTGTGGTGGTGTGTACCCAGGTAGTGGTGGGTGTGGCAGTGGCCTGTGTGGTGGTGTGTACCCAGGTAGTGGTGGGTGTGGCAGTGGCCTGTGTGGTGGTGTGTACCCAGGTAGTGGTGGGTGTGGCAGTGGCCTGTGTGGTGGCAGCCTACTGGTGGAGGCGGGACCGTCTTACTGTACCTAGTCTCTGTTTATGTAAGTTTTCCACGTCACTTCACTGTCCCTTCATTATGGATCCAAATCATTCATCAAGCAACACCAGCAGTGACAAGCCAGATGAAAAGGCCATGAATGAAATAACAATGAAGAATAAAGCCCTTGGTATGGACAGGTAGGGGTGGGTGTGGCGTCTTTGGCTAGGATAAAGGTCACAGTGTGGCAGAGTCTTGGGTCATTGCATGCTGGGGGCAACATTCAACAAGTGACCTCTGAAAACCTGGTGATGGAAAACAGTGACAGCAGTGACTGACACGGCTGTTTTGCTGCCCAGGTCGCTGGAAGCTGTGCTGATGTCATTCTTACATACCATTTTGATCCACTTTTGTGATGACCAAATGTCAAGACGACTTAACTCCAGTCAAGTCAAACTTTTGGTATGCTTCAAAAAACTGCTGATGTTTGGGAATGATTGTGCCTCCCTGCCTCCCTGCCTCCCTGCCTCCCTGCCTCCCCCTCCCTGCCTCCCTGCCTCCCTGCCTCCCTTCCTTTTAGCTTTGGTCAGGGTTTCCCTAACACAATTACTAAAAGAAAGTCGGCCTCACCCGCCAAGGTGTTTATCAGGATGAAGACTCCTGTAGTTGGCGCAGGATTACTGTAGGAACACCTCATGCAAGTTGTGTTAAGTGTTGTAAGATAAGGTATCTACGTAACGTTTCCTTGAGGGAGCTTTTCAGGGTTTATGGAACTGTCGCCGATGGGAATTCTCGCCGAAACACCCACCTAGAACTCTCGCCGACGTGGATGTTTTAACCTAACCTGGACATTGGCACCTAACTTAACCTAACTGATCAAGCAATTGCTGGTATTTCATCCTTGTATGCAGAAACAGGTAAAACTTGATTAAATGTATATATTGGGGCCTGTAATATCAAGAATTGGAACACTCGACGACGGCGGCGAGAGTTTCGATCGGCGACAGTTCCAGGTAGCCTTTTCAGGTGTCCGGGTGTTGCTTGAGGCACTGACGTCACCTTGTTTCCCCAGATGGACGAAGACCCTGTACACGGATTCTCCCAGACTTTTGTCCTCAAACCCATGGCCGACTCTTTCTACATCCAGCACGATTCCTTCCGCCTGGTCATCCATAACGTGTAGCACATCACCCATCCACCCTCAGCAGCTCACCCTCCCGGCAGCCCCCGGATCACCCCCGCCAGTCAGGGCCGCACAGCCAGAGTCTCGTGGCGCCACACTCTGTCACGTAGTCAAAGTTGTCATGATTTAGGAATGTTTCGTCGAGGAAATTTGGAGGAATGGAAGGATTAGAGTGTGTTCCAAGTGCTTTCAGTAGTTAGATCGTTGTGACTTGGGCGCGTGCCATGATGCCTTGCTGGCCCTCAAGGGAAGGTACGAACACTCAGCATATCATGAGCTGCAGCCACGCAAGACTCTGTAGGCTCCTCTGTGTGGCTGTATTGCAAGGTAGAGAGAAAGAGAGAGAGCGTGGGAGACCTTACCTTTGCCGGCGACACAAAATACTTACCAATGTGATTTATTTGGAGACATTGCTGCAGTTTTTTACGATACTAGTTAGCGTGACTGCTGAACTCACCCTGCTGACTGACTGAGCATGGCTGGATGGGGGACTTGTAGCTTTTTCGCTCTTTTTTAATATATATTTCATGCAGTGGATATTCTATTTCTCGGAATGTTTGATAGACATCGTTTGGTAGCTGCGTTTGCCTCCGTTCAGCACCATTAGTAACTTGACTTTGCTTTCTGCCGTGCTGTTGAGCTTCCCTACACCACCGGCCTGTCGCTAGTAAGGTGTGAAGCTGCTGTCAGGGTCAAGTCAAGGGTCAGGTCAGGTCAAGTGTGGCAGGGTCAGTGTTGTGGTGGGACTGAGAGCTTCCCTACACCACCGGCCTGTCGCTAGTAAGGTGTGAAGCTGCTGTCAGGGTCAAGTCAAGGGTCAGGTCAGGTCAGGTGTGGCAAGGTCAGTGTGTGAGGCTCGTTGTTGTGGTGGGACTGAGAGCTTCCCTACACCACCGGCCTGTCGCTAGTAAGGTGTGAAGCTGCTGTCAGGGTCAAGTCAAGGGTCAGGTCAGGTCAGGTCAGGTCAAGTGTGTGAGGGTGTTGTGGTGGGACTGAGAGCTTCCCTACACCACCGGCCTGTCGCTAGTAAGGTGTGAAGCTGCTGTCAGGGTCAAGTCAAGGGTCAGGTCAGGTCAAGTCAAGTGTGTGAGGGTCAGTGTTGTGGTGGGACTGAGAGCTTCCCTACACCACCGGCCTGTCGCTAGTAAGGTGTGTCAGGGTCAAGTCAGGTCAGGTGTGGCAGGGTCAGTGTTGTGGTGGGACAGAGCTTCCCTACACCACCGGCCTGTCGCTAGTAAGGTGTGTCAGGGTCAAGTCAGGTCAGGTGTGGCAGGGTCAGTGTGTGAGGCTGAGTGTTGTGGTGGCACTGGCACTGGCGCTGTGTTGACCAAGGGAGGCTGGCAGGGCTGAACACTAGGCTCAAAGTGGTTCATCTCATTATTAGAACTTAGTACCAACACAACCTTCTTGCCTTGTTGATAGTATTAAGTATTGTCCATGTAATTATTGTCATGCCAGATATGCCAGTCCCTAGGAGGTTTTTTATGAGTGGGAATGGGTTTTAGAGGTCAAACAATGGTGGTGAATGATTAATATTCTTTATGTTGTCCGAGGGAGCTCTGTTTCATCGTCGTATTCCGTTCTTTACCTTCCCTCGCCGCCTCACTATTTTTCTACGACTCCTCCCCTCGTCATGCTTTGCCGTAGTGCCGTGTGACCTCTGATGTCTGGCACGTTCACCTATTTTGGCATTAAATCAATCTGTTTGTCTTGCTGTTAGAGTCTGATTGGCTTAGAAGGTAACATTAGAGGGTCAAATATTGGGGAGAATTGGGCGAGGCAACTTTACAACTTTTGGTATGAAATGAATCATGTCCAAACGAAATGGCTGTAAAATCACTTCTTAATCAAAACGTGAATTTTTCTGAGGGAGATCTCTTTTTAGTTACTCTTTACAACACTACGTTAATATAGAATGTCTCCCTTTCCTCATCGAGTCATCATTTTAAATACAGACGCAACACCACATCTGACGTACCATAAGGGCATTCTTTACGAGTTAGCCATACAAGAGTTTACCATAAGGGCATTCTTTACGAGTTAGCCATACAAGAGTTTAACATAAGGGCATTCTTTACGAGTTAGCCATACAAGAGTTTACCATAAGGGCATTCTTTACGAGTTAGCCATACAAGAGTTTACCATAAGGGTGTTTCTTTACGAGTTAGCCATACAAGAGTTTAACATACGGGCATTCTTTACGAGTTAGCCATTCAAGAGTTTAACATAAGGGCATTCTTTATGAGTTAGCCATACAAGAGTTTAACATAAGGGCATTCTTTATGAGTTAGCCATGCAAGAGTTTAACATAAGGGCATCCTTTACGAGTTAGCCATCAACTTTACATGGGAAGACTCGTTTGTTATCATGACCAGTGACCTCATAGGTAATACAACGTTGTTATCATCTTAACGATTTGTAATGTTTTGATGATTTTATGCATAGAACTTATAGAAATAGGATGGTGTTTCTATTTTGCATGGCTGAGTGGAGAACCTGTTGTTATCATGTCAGGGAAAAGGCAGAGAAAGGCCTCACCATCACGGCCTGTTTGCTGAGTGGTGAAGAAATGTAGTGGTTGTTAATGGAGAACTGTCATGAAGCTCCAGTACCTTAGCAACCGGGGGCAGGCGTGATTGTAATGGTTATAATGGAGAGGAGTGTTTGTAATGGTTCTAATGGTGTGTGTGTGGTGCGGGAAGACTCTGCAAGGCATCTAGGTGACCATTCGCCCCTTGGAAACTTAGAAATTAAAAATGTACGTCAAGAATAAAGAAGAAAAATATACCATTGCTACAAGTTCACCAGTTTACTTGAAATACAGTAATTTTCTTATATGGAATGTTCTTATTTATCCCTCCTGTAATTGAATGCATCAGGAAGACATTGTTTTATCTACCCATCAATACCGTAAAACCTCGCGTATTCGGACCCTCACTATTCGGACTTCGACATTATTCGGACTTTTTTTTTTTTTTTTTTTTTTTTTTTTTTTTTTTTTTTTTTTGGTAAGGGGTCGAAATTTCCTAGCTATACTATAAACACCTAGATGTTTTATTTTTTATTTTTTTTATTTTTTATTTTTTTTAAGGGTTCGAAATTTCCTAGCTATACTATAAACACCTAGATTTTTTTAATTTTTTTTAATTTTTTTAAATTTTTTTATACACATGTCGCCCCATTATTCGGATCCTTGCATTACTCGGACCACTCCTTGGCCCAATTAGTCCGAATATGAGAGGTTTTACAGTACTTCTACAGGTATTCCTTCTTGCAGTTTCCATCCACAGCTGCATCTCATTCTAAATAACTCGCTACTCGCCACACGTTAAGTTGGCGAAAATGGGACCCCTTCACTCCCCCCTTCCGAATGCACGGGATTGGCTGAGGTGTTGGGTGTTGGGTGAGAATGCCTTACTCCAAGCTCCGCCCTAAAGCCCCAACACCCAACACCTCGGCCAATCCCGTGCGTTCGGAAGGGAGGAGTGAAGGGGCACAATTTTTGCCAACTTTCCGTGCGGCGAGTATAGAATTGATCTTGTTATGTCCATGATTTGTTGTTCGCAGAGACCTCCTTCGTGATTGTGTGTGTACAGGCAGCGGGTGTTTCATGTTTAGCCACAGCAAGGTAATGGCTCGTCTTTATCCAATAAGTGAATGGCATGCCAGCTTCTCTTTTGTCCGGTAATTAATAAGATAGAAACTTAAAGCCCTCTTTGAGTAGACTCAATCCTTTTACGCTTTAAACAATACGCTTGTTAGACTTGTCTTTAATACCATCTCACTGCCTAGTGGGTCCTCTTACATACACTTCACTCCTCTTTGGTTCCGTGTGGGCCTTAAAGTCTACCTTTGACTACTGTAGTGCTTTAAACATATCACTCCATCCGTCCTTCTATAACTTAACAGCTTTCTTGGGTTAAGACTGGGCCTAATACACTATGTACCTGCCTTATTACCACTTAACACTTAACCTCTTACACTGGGTCAACATGGCCCTCCCTCATAAACCTGCTTAACACTCAGTTCCTCCTTTGGTGTGGTGGGGCCTAGAAGCATGTGTACTCTAGTTATCTCTGATCTCAATCTTTAAATACCTCCTTTGCAGACTGGGTCCTTCAATGAAACAGTCGATCCTAGTAGTCCACCTGAACTAACTTACCAGCTCCTCTTTGTGTCATGCGTGGTCTTTTCATAAGAACTATAACCTAAGTGGTCCTTTATCCCTTTTTACCTCGCTTTGATTAAACGTTGGGCTTCAATAAATCACAACCTCAAATCCTATGCCACTTAACAGCCTGTCCTTTGGTAGAGTGGGGCCTTCTGCATACTTCACCGCCTAGGCCAGCTACTTGCTATTACAGCTGCATCCTTTGATCAGACGGGGTTATCAATAACTCTCATAAGTGCCGTTGTTACAACTTACACTCTCTAGTCGACGTGGGGTACAATACACTACTAACCTCCTAGTAGTCGTAGCCTAATACACTTAAAGCTCCGGTTGAGCAATAACCTCAATAACTTCACGTGTCCAATACCTTCCTGATGTGGGGTGCAGGCAGCATGCTTACATGTGAGTCTCGGAACATCTACGTTAATTAGTCCACCTTCCTACATTAATTCTTCAATGAAGAGTGACAAGATGCTCTAATAAATTGGATCCTACATATTCTTTACTGTCTTCTTTATAGGGACTGGCAACTAAGTGGGTCTTGTATCGCATTTTTTTTTTCCTCGGCTAGTTTACAAGCTTCTATACAATAAAACAAAATCTAGCCCATGCAGCCTTGTGCCCTGGATGTGAGTTGTGGCATGGGCAAGGCCAGCAGCATGTGCTTAGTGGACAGGTTTATAAGTGACAGGGTCGTCGTACATAGTTAATAATGAGTGTGTAGCCAATACTCACATAAGGACGGTGTTACAATACTCTACATAGACAGGTGTGTAGCAATAACTCTACATAAGTGACGGTGTTGTAGCATATACTCTACATATGACGTGTGTAGCAATAACTCTACTAGGGGACGGTTAAAACTAAGTGGGTTGTGTACCCATAACTCTACATAATCGACGTGTTTAAACTTCTATGATGTAGCAATAATTACATAATGACAGGGTGTGTAGCAATAACTCTACATAAGTGCGGTTGTGGCAAAACTGAATAAGTGACGGTGTTACATAATCTCTACATAAGTGCCAGGGTGTGTAGCATAACTCTACTAAGTGACAGGGTGTACAATACTCTACATAAGTGACAGGGTGTGTAGCAATAACTCTACATAAGTGACGGTGTGTAGCAATAACTCTACATAAGTGACGGTGTGTAGCAATAACTCTACATAAGTGACGGTGTGTAGCAATAACTCTACATAAGTGACGGTGTGTAGCAATAACTCTACATAAGTGACGGTGTGTAGCAATAACTCTACATAAGTGACGGTGTGTAGCAATAACTCTACATAAGTGACGGTGTGTAGCAATAACTCTACATAAGTGACGGTGTGTAGCAATAACTCTACATAAGTGACAGGGTGTGTAGCAATAACTCTACATAAGTGACAAAGGTTTGGGAAAGCAAGTGTTGTTTTGGTTAACTTGATGTAAAAATAACTTTCAACCTGTACTTGAAACTGATTCAGCTGCGGGGTTTTATTTTTTTATTTATTTTTTATTTTTATATATAAACTTGTCTAGCATTGTCTTCATATAATTCCTGGGGAGCAAGATATGTTTGGGTTAAATTGATGTAAAAAAACTTACAACATGCATGAAACTGGTTTTTGTATTACTTGTGACTAGCATGTGCTGGCTCCATATACCAGTTACCAGCAAGGACTTGAGTGCTTGTAGTCTAGGTGTGGGAAGCAGGAGATTGTATAGATAAATTTATGTAAATGAACTTGTAATATGCATGAAAGTGATAGAAACTGTTTTTTTTAATTTTTTTTTTTTTTTATACTTTTAACTTTCATTCTGGCTTCATAATTATACTTCCTGCAAAGACTTGAGTTGTTGTAGTCTAGGTGTGGGAAGCAAGATATTTTATGGTTAAATTGATGTAAAGGAATTTGTAATATGCATGAAAGTGATAGAAACAGCTTTTTTTTTTTTTTTTTTTTTTATACTTTTAACTTGCATTCTGGCTTCATAATTATAATTCCTACAAAGACTTGAGTTGTTGTAGTCTAGGTGTGGGAAGCAAGATATTTTATGGTTAAATTGATGTAAAGGAACTTGTAATATGCTTGAAAGTGATAGAAACTGCTTTTTTTTTTTTTTTTTTTTTTTATATATTTTTATTATTACTTCTGACTAGCATCCTGGCTTCATATAATTCCTGCAAAGACTTGAGTTGTTGTAGTGGTGTTTGTATAGGTGCATTGTGAAGTGACATGGCTCTAGACTCATAGTTACTGGACTGGTGATGAGTAAAGCATGGGTAAAGGCATAGCATGAGTTATGGTGAAGTTCCTGTGGTGATCAGCTGTGGTGATCAGTGACTAGAGTATTTTTTTTTTGTGAAGCGAAAGTTCCATTCTATTTTAAGGTCTCATGCTTAAAGTTATGCCTCTATTTACCTGATACTATGGTTAACTATGATAAAATAAACTGAACTTAAGAAGAACCATACTATTCCCATCTGGCATCAAATATCAGTCGGTAAGCAGCAAGGGGTCAGGATTTTTGACCTCGTAAAAAAACCAGTATAGAATAACACCTTTTTCTGAGTTGCAGGGGCAGGCACGGGGAATGTGTCGCTGGGGTCTGCCAAAACACTTATGTAAGAAAAGGTTATATTTTTTGTTGCAACTGGAATGACATATATATACATAAACATACATGCTTTGAATTCAACTTGCAACATGACAGTATACATCACACCAAAGTTTTGCCCTTTTTTGACGACTCGTATCTACAACAATAACTGAAACAAAGTATCAAAACATTTAAGAAAGTATATGTTGTACACTTATGTAAACCTAAAGGTAGCTACCGTAGTTATGTCCTGTGGTAAGTATTCAGAGTTGCTTTAACCCCTTGAGGCCCACAACATAATTTCCATTGCAATTTGGATACCATTATACGATTTGCGTGAATACCTATGTATAAGCAATATTTTAATAGATATGACCTGTTTAGTATCCATGTCGACTAACTAATTTGGTATATTCAGTTACTTTTCGTAATTTTATGGCTCGACAACATACAATTTTTTATAGCAAAGGAAAGATCTGGGTGTGAAGGGTTTAAAGTGCTCAGAACCCCTCCTCCCTTAACCTCTTGCCCTTGAGGTGGCCTGGGGGGGTGTCGCCTCTTCTGCCTCGGGGCGACTCCTTGCCCTTGAATGTCCCCTCACTTCTGTCTGCCGAGTGGTGTCCGACGCGCCCCTCACGGCAGCCTGATCTGCTGTCCTCGAAGCTGTCCTGTCCCCTGTCTGACCTCTGCCCCTTCCTCGCGTCTGCTCGCCGCTGCGTGTCCGTGTCTGGTCCTTGGCTGCAGCTGCCCCGCCTGACTTTCTGGATCGAGAGCCTCCTGATTGCCCTGTTACTGCCTCCTCCTTGGTGCTGGGTGTCTCCACTTTTGGTTCTTCAGGAATGTCTACTACAATCTCAGGTGGCATGAAGGCAGTCTTTGCTGGTGCTTCCTCTGGCTCAGCGGCGTCCAAGGCTGTCTCTGCTTCTGTTTCCACCGCTGCCTCAGTTGGTGATTCTGGTGCTTTCTCCATGACTTCCTCTGCCTGGCTTGCCGCTGCAGTAGGGTTTTTCTCCTCCACTGGAGTCTGTTCAGCAGGTGTTGATGGGGTGGCAAGAGGAGTATCAGGCGCATCTTTCACGTCACTGACTGTTGATTCCATTGGCTCCTTTGCCTCCTCCTTAGCAGCTGGTTCCTGACTTTCCTTCACAGGTTCAGGTGTCTGTACAGTCTGTGGAGCTGCTTTTGGTGTCTTCCTAACAGTTAATGTAGGGGTGGCATCTTGTGAGGGTTGGACAGAGGGAGTGGGTGCAGCCTGGACAGGTCTTCTGGTCTTTGGTGAGCGAGAGTTCTCCTGGCCTGCCTCTGTTGTCACCTGTGCCTTGCCGGATGTCGCTGGTCGCAGGGCGCTTCTCCCGCCGCCCTGCCGACGACCCTCGCGTGCTGGAGGGCCTTGAGGCTTCCTGTCATTTGCTTCCTGTTCTGCCTCCTGCTTCCTGCCCTCACGCCTCCCCTGGCGCACTCCAGTGCTCACCAGCAGCCTCTTGCGCGTCACCACAGGGTTGATGGAGGCATCGAGGCGCCGGGCTCCCATCGCCTCGGCCCGCCCAACCTCATGGGCGGCAACCTCCTGGCGGATGTCTGAGCCAGCAGGTCGCGAGGTCACCTTCAACTGCGTGGGATTTCCTGTATCAGCAGAATACCTGTTTGCTAGGATGCTGGGCAGCATGAGGCGACTCCTGGTTTCTTTGGTTCCTCAACATTGTCATCAGCACTGCCAGAAAGCTTCTTGAGCCCATCAGGACGATTGGGTCTGAAGAGAGACTTCTGTTTCTTGGTGACCTGAGGGCGAAGGAAGCCTGGCCTCTTTGGCGAGTCTTGGTCTTGTTTGGGGGATGAGTCCTGTGCCGGGGAGGAAGGGCGTGGCTTGGGCGGCCGGCTGCTGGGGGGCTCACCGCTGGGGGGCTGCACGTTGAACCGGTGGAGGATGGGTAGGGTGGCGGGCTCCTGCCTCCGCTTGGATGAGATCCTGAAGGTCTCCCTGAAGCAGCACAGGTTGTAGAGGGCGCAGCACATGCCCGGGCGCTCCTCCACCACGCTGACGTCACCAGTGTGGACCCGGGGCAGGCAGTCATGCTGTGGGGGGGGGGGGGGGGGGGTTAAGTGAAGGATAATACTTCTATATACTATCCTTGGTTAAGTGTTAAGCCTTTCTCTTTTTTTTTTTTTTTTTGCTTATGTTTTTTATATACTTAAACAGTTATCAATCATACAGATGGCTTAGTAAAGAGGTATCAGATAAATCTCTCTCTCTCTCTCTCTCTCTCTCTGCTGTAGAGAGGGCAGAAGTGTGAGGGGTGTGGTATTCCCTCACAGCACAACACAGGCTTAAGCTCGCCAAGGCTTAGACACAAGAGTTGGGACAAGGGATTAAAAAATAGAAAGTGCAATAAAGTGGCTAGACAACATAACTAAAGGTTGATGTCATTAACTTTCGGGCCACATTTCTACCCTCGCCACTGCCTGCCCAGCTAATAACCTATAGCTTATTGGGGTCAGCATAGGTCAGCATAAGGAGTATTCCTAACCCTCTTGGGAAACTAAGCTATAGGTATGTTTTATGAGTACAGTACTAAATCTCCTTTCCAAAGCCTCTCAGGAGTTTGGGTTCTTCGGTCTGGCAGCATGTTTTTTTTTTTTTTTATTTTTTTTATTATTATTATTTTTATTTTTTTTTATTTTTTTTATAACATATCACAAAGGACTGGCCAAGGGTACATACATCTTGGCCTTGCTGTAAGTGTAAAATAATGAATAGATGAGATTAAATGACAGAATAAAGAAATTGGTGATAGAAGAGCAGCACATTACCCACCCATGTGACTTACCACCCTCATTATCTTGACGTACTATTATTGTTATCATCCTTATCATCATACTTTCACCAAATTATTGAAATGTATTGATAACAGGCAAAGCACTGAGTGATAATATGCAACTTAAGTGTCCTACTTAGATAATATGCAAATTTAGTGTCTTACTTAGGTTAGGAATCTTCTTTTTATCAACTCAGCTATAATATGCAGCTATTTGACTGTTGATGGGTATGATTAAAAATGTGAGTTTTTGTGTGTGTGTGGGGGGGGGGGGGGGGGCTTTTGATTTGAGCTCATTTGTCTGAGAGAAATAAAAACAAGGCGTAAACACTGGTTACTCACAAGCAGAGGAACCCTAATATGCTTATGGCACCTTCTGCAGGATGTCCAGTATCAGGTAGCCTTATTATCAGCTACACCAAAGCAAGGTCTTATTATCAGCTACACCAAAGTAAGGTCTTATTATCAGCTACACCAAAGTAAGGTCTTATTATCAGCTACACCAAAGTAAGGTCTTATTATCAGCTACACCAAAGTAAGGTCTTATTATCAGCTACACCAAAGCAAGGTCTTATTATCAGCTACACCAAAGTAAGGTCTTATTATCAGCTACACCAAAGTAAGGTCTTATTATCAGCTACACCAAAGTAAGGTCTTATTATCAGCTACACCAAAGTAAGGTCTTATTATCAGCTACACCAAAGTAAGGTCTTATTATCAGCTACACCAAAGTAAGGCCTTATTATCAGCTACACCAAAGTAAGGTCTTATTATCAGCTACACCAAGAAGGTCTATACAGCTAAAAGTAGTTTATTAACAGCTACACCAAGTAAGGTCTTATTATCAGCTAACCAAAGTAAGCTTATTTCAGCTTCACCAATAAGTGGCTTATTATCAGCACCAAGTAGGTCTTATTATCAGCTTTCACCAAGTAATGTCTTATTTATCAGCTCCAAGTAAGGTCTATATCAGCTAGCCAGTAGGTCTATAGCACACCAAAGTAGGTCTTTATAGTACACCAAGCAAGGTCTTATATTAGCTCCACAAAGCAAGGTCTTATTATTAGCTACACAAGTAAGTTTATCAGCTACACAAAGTAAGGTCTATATCAGTCAGCCAAGTAGGTCTATTATCAGCTACCCAAAGTAAGGTCTTATTGCACTACACCAAGTAAGGTCTTATTATCATACAAAGTAAGGTCTTATTATAGCTCCAGTAAGTTTATTATAGCTACACCAAGTAAGTATTATCAGCTCCCAAAGTAAGGTTATTATCAGCTACACCAAAGTAAGGCTTAGTATCACTACACCAGTAAGTCTATTATCAGCTACACCAAAGCAAGGTCTTATTATCAGCTACACCAAAATGCACGCGAAGGTGTATTACAACATGTATACAAGTACTTCGCCCTCATATGCTGACCACGTGCAGACTCATTCAAGTTGTGGCAATAAGTGGCATGACCTGATTTCTCCCACGTGTATCGTAATTGTTTGTGTTGAGCAGGGTCGTCTGGGCACAAGGCTGCCGGGCCGAAGACCCCAAATTCCTGAGAGAGGCCACGGTCTGGACTAGTTTCCCATAAGGCCTTGCAGTGGCCAGTAGCTATTATAGGTAGAGGAGAGTGGGGCAGGTTGCATCATTGCCTCTAACTCGCATTAACTTTTTATTATTATTGTTGTAGTTGTAGTAGTAGTAGTTTATAGTAGTAGTAGTAGTAGTAGTATTAAGACGATGTACGTGTGATAACATGCGAGTTAGAGGCAATGATGCAACCTACCCTCGATGCAACCTGCCCCGCTCTCCCCTATCTATGAATGGGGGGGAGGGGGCACTAGGGAGGCGTAGCTGGGAGCCTCCCTGCCCTAGGTTTCTATGTAACATCAGAGTGGCGGGCCGTGATTTTTTTCCCCAAACATATATATATTTCTATATATTTCTTCTTTTAATGTCTATATAATCTTGTGCCGACATATATTCCCCGTCGATTGTTTGCGTGGTGAAAATATGTTGGTGTCACTGGAAGATTCATAAGCACAGCATGGAAAGGGAGGGGAGGGGTCACACAGCATACCAAATGGGAAGATAATACTAAAAAGCTGTAGTTAATTTAAACAGGTATGCCTACTACCACCCTTCTGGATAGCCAAGGAAGGTCGCCCAGTAAGATTGGCTTATAAAATACTCTGCCATGGGTGATAGTGTGGGAGCTGTGGCCAGTGTGGGACGCCTGGCTACCGAGCTGCTGGCAAATGACACATGAACTTTGATACTTGGCGAGCCTTTATTGTTGGGTGTGTCTGTCTGTGTTGTACTACATGTTGAAAGGTGGTGGCGGGGGTCCGGGGGGGGGAGGGAAGGGGGGGGGTGTACGCAGGGGAGGGCGCTACCAACAGTTGCGACGCGATTACTGATTGCATTTTCATAAGTGAACTGCTGTCCATCACCACTTCGATTACTCTCAGCATATTGTTACAGTATACTAGGGATGTAGCAAGTGTTCGTGGACTATTCAGTGTTTCACATGTTTGTTTTTCTTCTACCGTAGATAACACTAGTCGCCAGGACAACGTTTTTTTTCGATGTACAGACGTGTGGTGGTCGTTAATACTTACATTTCTACATCCATGACTTCAGGAAAGCTAGAATAGGGCCTATCTGGAGAGTCTGTGTCATTTTGTTGTCTTCATCTGTGTCATATTATGGCTATAAATTAATAAATTACAAAAATATCACCAGAGTGGCGACCTACACTAAGATCGCCAGTTAGTGTTTATGTTCTGAGTGTCCTCCCGCCGTCGTCGTCGCCCGAAAAAAAAAAAGAGTAGTGAAATTTGAAACTGTCTATACTTGCAGCTACAAAGCATAAAACAACGCTGAAACAGGGTAGTATTATACAGTCATGATATAAACTACTGTGTATCATCTTCAGTGGCACATACACAGCAGTAGTGATGCTATAATTCCTAATATTTGGCAGCCGGCGACATTAGTGCAGCTGGTGACTTTACTGTTATCTACGGTAGCTACCATTGCCATAGGATGATTTTTCACACGATCCGTGTCAGAATATCTTTCATTGTGATTGTAGTTAATATAATAATTTATATGAGATTATGGAAACTCTATCGATTCACTGCAGTATTGCTACCGCAGTTATTAGAATTATGCAAATTCATAAAATCCTTGGATAATTAAATAATTTAATAAGTGAGTTACCTACCGTAGGGACATTGAAATCTTTATTGGCGTACATAAAGCATTCACTTTCATGTATTTCACATATTAAAGTAATCGTTCAAAATGGAAAATTATTTTTTTGAGTGTTTTTCCATAGCGCCATATGACCGCTGATGTCTGGCACATTTCCCCATTTTTTGGTATCAGAATCAATCCATCAATCGTTCAGAAGTATCAATTACTGGAAAAATAACCCATTGAATTATTTTCCAAGCAATAATCGATGGCGCCCAACCGTGGTAGCCAGTGGCGTACCGGGGGGGGGGGGGGGGGGGGGCATGCGGCCATGGCCCCCCTTTTGCAAAGAATAAATAATATATATATATGTATATATATATTGCCACCCCCCCCCACTTTTCATTTTGTGGGTAGGCCCCTGCATGGTGGTAGCACTGGCTGGGTCACGTGACTGTCGGGCGATCACAGCACACTTCAGTGACGTAATGGCGGAAGTGTCGCGAGGAGGGAAAAGTGCAGTGTGGGGAAGGTAAGGCGGTGATGTGTGGTGTTTGGGGATGGTGATTACAGTGTCGTGCTTGCAGGTGTTGGTTAGGGTGTTGAGATGTAGTGTGTGGTGTTGGGGCGTGGCTGGAGGCTGGGGCGAGGTGTTCGGGGCCGTGGCGTAGCGCAGGCATCTATCAATAGAGGGGCACCTGCATGGGGGGGCACAGCTAAGTAGGGGGGGCACTAGGCAAACGAAGGCCAGTGGGGGGGCACCGGATTTTCATAGGGGGCACATGCCCCTCCCACGCAGCTACGTCACTGCACACACACACACACAAAAATCAAACTCCCGACTCGGGAGTTTGATTTAATCTTCTTATTTTTCTATCTCCAAAATAAAGAACATTAACAAATTGAACATGATATATATTATTATTATATTATCTATATATATATTATATATATATCTATTATATATATATATTATATATTATATATATTATATATATATATTCTCATACATCTCAGAGACACTTGGAAACAATTGAAGCAGTTAATTAGTGAAGTAATTGTGATCATAATTATTGCAACAATCAAGGTATTCATATATCTGTCACGTTTACTGTCATCAAATAGAACCTTAAAGCTCACGATAGACACAATTTAAGCAAGTCACAGTACAAGAATCAAGGCGAAAACCGTGAAATGAAGCTAAAGTGTCGAGGCTTTGCGAGCCGTTTGGTACTTGCCTCGTGAACTTCAGCGAGAGGCTGGAGGCTTGGCGGCAGTGGCGGCGGCGCCGGTGTGAAGTACGAGTGGTCTGCCGCTTACTCATATTTGTTTGTTGTGTAACGCATTTAAAGGATTCGCGTATCAAACTATAGTGTTACCGTTTGTGTTGTGGTGTGTTAAGGTACCATGGCTGCCTGCAAGCTTCGGGCAGGCCGGGTGAAGGCAGGAAGCAGGCCGTAAGCGAGGTGCAGGAGGCCCACTGAGCTGTTTGTTGCCGTGAGTAGCCAGCCATCTTGTGTGTCGTCATGTTTTCCTGGTGCTATTTCTTTCCTTCATCGTGTGTACATGACTGAGTGAGGTTTTTGATGTTTGTTCGTGGTACTTTGTAGGGTATATGGAGAACCACGATATGATGAAGGAAAGGCTATCAGGTAAAGGTGAATGAGTGGAATGGTCTCAGTAGACAGGTAGTTAGTGCGGAGTCATTAGGGAGCTTTAAAGAGGGGCTGGATAGGTTCATGGATGGGGATGAAAGGTGGATGTAGGTAGTGTTAGGTGACAGGAACTACCACGTGTAGGCCTCGCGGCCTCTTGTAGCTTCCTTATTATCTTATGTTACTGCGTTAGTGACTTTCTTGATGCCATATCGCCTCGATCCTCCCTCTCGTTTCTTGAGGCTTAACCCCCAAACCCTCCGCCTCTCCCCTTCCCTCCTCGATGACGGCGTCTCTTGCTTACGCTTTGAGATACTTAAGCGGTATATAAAAAAAAAACCCCACCTATGAATATGACTCAGTAAATAGGAAGTTAACCCCCTATATAAGTGGACTTACTTATCACAAAAGAAAGTGAAGGATTTGAGATGTGGCGTATAACTGCAACCACCAACCCTTCGCGTTAGTAACAAGAATTCTGACGCTTAATTAACGAGTAATTATCCCGTAGTGTACCTGTAACAAGGCGTCACGGCGAGGCACGTACGACCACTGGCGGAACAAGTGATGTAAAAGGGGGGGCCACCACCCTAAGATAGGGGGGGGGCACGTTCCCCCCAGGCCCCCATGTAGTTCCGCCACTGGTTAGGGATAATGGTCACTGGTGTTATCTGAGGCACAGGCCGAGGAGTGGCTGAGGGTGTGTGATGTGATACGTTCTCATCTAATCACACGCCTTTGTCCTATCAGCAGCCTATCACACGCTTTCTTTATCCTATCAGTAACCATATATGCCGCAATGACGCCGCCTTTGTCATATATTTAGCGGCTTAGCCAATCACTCGCTTTCTTTAGCCTATTAACAACCAATCACACGCCTTCTCTTTATCAGATTTAGCCAATCACTCATTTTCTTTGTCCTATCATTAGCTATTCACGTCTTCTGTATCCTATCATAGTATCGATAACCAATACACGTTTTATTTATCCTATCACTAACCAATCACACGTTTTATTTATCCTATCAGTAACCAATCACACGTTTTATTTATCCTATCACTAACCAATCACACGTTTTATTTATCCTATCACTAACCAATCACACGTTTTATTTATCCTATCACTAACCAATCACACGTTTTATTTATCCTATCATTAACCAATCACGCATTTTATTTATCCTATCAGCAACCAATCACACGTTACTTTCTATCACTACCATCACACGTTATTTGATCCACACAACCATCACACGTTGATGTATCCTTCACTACACAATCACAGGTTTTATTATCCTTCGCACCAATCACACTGTTTTTAGCCTATCACTAACCATCACAGTTTATTTATCCTACACTAACCAATCACACGTTTATTTACCTATCACTAACCACTCACACGTTAACTTATCCTATCATTACCAACACACTTGTATTTATCACACTAACCAGTCACACGTTTTATTATCCTATCACTAACCAATCACACGTTTTATTTATCCTATCACTAACCAATCACACGTTTTATTTATCCTATCACTAACCAATCACACGTTTTATTTATCCTATCACTAACCAATCACACGTATTCTCTCCCCTTACCATGCAGGAGTCAGCAAATTCTTCGCAGCACGTGCCATGGGCCTCGCAGCACGACGGCCACAGGTCCTCCGGCACGGCAGAGCAACTGTTCGTGCAGCGGCTAAGGTCCACCAGACTCGTGCCCTGCGCCGTACCCCACACCACCACCACCACTGCCCATCTCACCTGTGCACGTAAGTAAACCATGGGATTATAAGTTACGTGCCTTTGATGATTGGAGAAGTGTGAGTGTGAGAAGATTATAATTTATTTACATTACCTAGAAGGAGTATGTTATCGATTATTTATTTGTCTCACTTGTACACGTAAGTAAAGCAAGTGATTATTAGTTACGTGCCCTTAACCCCTTGAGGCCCAGAACGTAATTTCCATTGTAATTTGGGTAACATTAGACGATTTTTAGTGACTATAAGCAATATTTTATAGATATGATCTGCTTAGTATCCTTGTCGACTAACTAATTTGGTATGTTCAGTTATTTTTCGTAATTTTATGGCTCGACAACATACAATTTTTTATAGTAAAGGAAAGATCTGGGCGTGAAGGGTTTAATGCTTGGGATGAAAAAGAGAACCAATATTTACATTAGAAGGAATTTGTTGCCTATTATATATTTACATTATATAAGAACATTAGAAAATAAGGAAGATGAATAAAAATAAGGAATATAAGGAAAGGAAAATAAGGAAGCTCATTATGAGGAAGAAGAAGGTGCTATGAATTTTGGTGTTGTTATTTATAGATAGAGAAATAAGAGGGCGTGAGTAAAAGAAAGTTATTATTAGTTACGTAACTTTGATGATTGGAGTGAATAAGGGAATCATTTTTTTTTTTTTTTTTTTTTTATTTTTTTTTATTATTATTATTATTATTATTATTATTATCATTATTATTATTATAAATATATATTAATTATTAATTATTATTACATTATCATTATAATATTTTTTTTTTTTTTTTTCTTTTGTTTATTTTTTTTTGTTTTATTTTTTTTTTTTTTTTTTTTTTTTTTTTTAATCCAAAGGACTGACCAAAGGCAAAAAAAAAAAGGGCGTAACAAAAAGTCTGCTTAGTTGCCAGTCCCCAAATATTAGAAGAAATATAAAAGAAAATATTACACATTAGAAGGAATATGACATCGATGCATTACGAGGAAGGAGGATGGGGTATGCATTAGTTATGGCGCAATGCCTCTATGCTGAATTTAGTATCCGAGGCTTAGATACTGCTTAGAGGTAAAGTGAGTTAGTAGAAGTGAAAAACATGAATAAAGGATGAATGAAGGAGGTGAATACTGAATAATGCACTTGTAGTTATGCAATGGTAGACGAAACGATGATGTAATAGTATAGTAAATAGGTTACGACGCAAGAGTGAAGAACTACTCTCTCTCTCTCTCTCTCTCTCTCTTCTCCTTCTCTCTTCATCTCTTCCATCTCTTCCTCTCTCTCTCTCTCTCTCTCTCTCTCTCTCTTCTCCTGTCCGATTATATCTTCTTAATCCAGTTCTGTCCTCTCTCTCTCTCTCTCTCTCTCTCTCTCTCTCTCCTTTTCTCTTCTCTCTCACTTACTCTCTCTTCTCGTCTTCTCTGCATCGCTCTCTTCTCTTCCCATCGCTTTTATCCTGTACCGGTTAGTCTTCTTAACAAGTTCTCTCTCCTCTCTCTCGTACCTATGTCTCTCGTCGTCTTACCATGTCTCTACACTCAATCGTCTTCTCTCTCTCTCCTCTCTCTCTCTCTCTTTTTCGTCCTCATTATCTCTCCTCATCTCTCTCTCTTCCCGTTTGTATTTTTTCTATTGACTGATTCTTCTCTCCTCATCTCCAGTCTTCTCTCTCTCTCCTCGTCTCTCTCCCTCTCTCTCTCTCTTCCTTCTCTTCTCTCTCCTTGAAGTAGATGGAAACAAGGATAGCGTCTCACTTTTTTTTTCACTATTAATTCCTGTTTGACGGGTCTAAGTAAGGCAGTGGCTGCATGTTCGACCCGTTACTTATACACCAAACCAAGAGGCAGAAAAAGAAAGAAAAAAATACAGGTTTAGTTGGGTAGCGGTGCAGTCAGTTCGTACACAAGTTGTTTCGTACACCAGTAGATTCGTACACCAAAAATATGTTTCGTAGTCTATATGAAACCATAGTCGTTTCGTACACTCAGAAAGAAAAAAAAATAGGTTTAGTTGGGTAGGGGTGCAAACACGCCAGTCAGTTCGTACACAAGTTGTTTCGTACCACACCAGTAGATTCGTACACCAAAAATATGTTTCGTAGTCTATAATGAAACCATAGTCGTTTCGTACACTCAGCTCAGAGTTAAAATTGACAACTAGAGTTAGAAAACGACACCTGGTATGTACGAAAATAACTCAAAATCAGTGTATGAAACAACTAACAAAACCTGGGTACGTGTAACCTGGGTAAGAGAAGGAGGAGGAGGAGGGGAAGAAGTGGAGGAGAAGAAGAAGAAGAAGGAAGGAGGAGGAGGAGGAGGAGGAGGAGGAGGAGGAGGAGGAAGAGGAAGAGGAAGAGGAAGAGGAAGAGGAGGAGGAGGAGGAGAAGAAGAGGACGAGGAGGAGGAGAAGGAGAAGGAGAAGGAGGAGGAGGAGGAGGAGGAGGAGGAGGATACTAAGAGACAAAGAAGATTAATGAAAGAAGGGAACAAAAAATGAAAACAAGAACATTATGACAAAAAAAAGAAAAGTAAACAACACTTAAATAGAAGCAGAATAGTAAAAAGAAAGGAGAGCATAGAGGAAGAGGAGGATAACACAATAGACAAGAACACTAATGAAAGAAGGGAACAACAAAGAAAACAAAAGTACGTCCCAGATAAAAGGAAATTAAGCAAAAGTTGAAGGGAAGGAGAATAATAATAATAATAATAATAAAAAAAGATGTTAAAATTCAGAAAAGTCAATATTCAGAAAAGTCAATATTAAGAAAAGTCAATATTAAGAAAAGTCACTATTAAGAAAAGTCACTATTAAGAAAAGTCACTATTAAGAAAAGTCACTATTAAGAAAAGTCACTATTAAGAAAAGTCACTATTAAGAAAAGTCACTATTAAGAAAAGTCACTATTAAGAAAAGTCAATATTAAGAAAAGTCAATGTTAAGAAAAGTCACTATTAAGAAAAGTCACTATTAAGAAAAGTCAATATTAAGAAAAGTCACTATTAAGAAAAGTCACTATTAAGAAAAGTCAATATTAAGAAAAGTCACTATTAAGAAAAGTCACTTAAGAAAAGTCACTATTAAGAAAAGTCACTTAAGAAAAGTCAACTATTAAGAAAAGTCAACATTAAGAAAAGTCAATATTAAGAAAAGTCAATATTAAGAAAAGTCAATATTAAGAAAAGTCACTATTAAGAAAAGTCACTATTAAGAAAAGTCACTATTAAAAAAAGTCAATATTAAGAAAAGTCAATATTAAGAAAAGTCAATATTAAGAAAAGTCAATATTAAGAAAAGTCAATATTAAGAAAAGTCACTATTAAGAAAAGTCACTATTAAGAAGTCACTATTAAGAAAAGTCACTATTAAGAAAAGTCACTATTAAGAAAAGTCACTATTAAGAAAAGTCACTATTAAGAAAAGTCAATATTAAGAAAAGTCACTATTAAGAAAAGTCAATATTAAGAAAAGTCAATATTAAGAAAAGTCACTATTAAGAAAAGTCAATATTAAGAAAAGTCAATATTAAGAAAAGTCAATATTAAGAAAAGTCAATATTAAGAAAAGTCAATATTAAGAAAAGTCAATATTAAGAAAAGTCAATATTAAGAAAAGTCAACATTAACAAAAGTCAACATTAACAAAAGTCAACATTAAGAAAAGTCAATATTAAGAAAAGTCAATATTAAGAAAAGTCAATATTAAGAAAAGTCAATATTAAGAAAAGTCAATATTAAGAAAAGTCAATATTAAGAAAAGTCAATATTAAGAAAAGTCAATATTAAGATTAAGTTTGACCAACACTTTATTGACGTGTAAAGGTTGAACCCACGGTAGCCTATAGTACGAAACAACTTGTGTACGAAACTCCCTGTAACCGTTAAATTGGGTATGCGTCCTATTCAGCATAGTATTACTTGTTCTAGATACTTAATGTTAGGTTTACATACAAACTTACCATTAACACACAAAGAATCTGGAACAAGTGTTAATATGTGGAATTAACTCAATCAAACCGGTACTATTTTTTCTTACTTTTTATGCCTTTCTTTCTTTACATACAAAGTTAGTTTACCTTGAGATTTCATATTCTTGTCTGGCGTGTGCTCTCTCTCTCGCTCTCGCTCTCGCTCTCGCTCTCGCTCTCGCTCTCTGCTCTCGCTCTCGCTCTCGCTCTCGCTCTCGCCTCGCTCTCGCTCTCGCTCTCTCTCTCTCTCTCTCTCTCTCTTCTCTCTCATAGCCTAATTATGTTCTTATGTTCTTAGTTTTAAATTTCGTATATCTGTCTTAAAACGTGCTCTCTCTCTGTCTGTCTGTCTGTCTGTCTGTCTGTCTGTCTGTCTGTCTGTCTGTCTGTCTGTCTGTCTGTCTGTCTGTCTGTCTGTCCTGTCTGTCTGTCTTCCTCTCTCTCTCTCTCTCTCTCCTCTCTCTCTCTCCTCTCGTCTCTTTCTTCTTCTTCTCTCTCTCTCGTCTCTCTCTTCTTCTCTTCTCTCTCTCTCTCTCTCTCTCTCTCTTCTCTCTTCTCTTCTCTCTTCTATTATGTATGTTTAGCTTAATTTCGTATCTGTCTTCTGGCTCTCTCTCTCTCTCTCTCTCTCTCTCTTCTCTCTCTCTCCTCTCTCTCTCTCTCTCTCTCTCTCTCTCTCCTCTCTCTCTCTCTCTCTCTCTCTCATATTCATGTATAGTTTAGCTTTAGATTTCGTATACTATGTCTTCTGCTCTCTCTCTCTCTCTCTCTCTCTCTCTCTCCTCTCTCTCTCTCTCTCTCTCTCTCTCTCTCTCTCTCTCTCTCTCTCTCTCTCTCTCTCTCTCTCTCTCTCTCTCTGCACCAGTTTTTGCTTGCGCTCTCAAGGATAACTACCGTGGCTTCAACCTTTATAAGTTAATAAGTCTGTTGGTCAAACGGATCTTAACTTTTTTTCTCTCCTACTATTCTCCTTCCCTTCAACTTTGACTTAATTTCCTTTTATCTGGCTCATGGTCTTGTTTTCTTTTTTTACTTTACTTTACTTTTTTACTTTTGTTTTACTTTTACTTTAATTAGTTTTGTTGTCTATTGTTAGCCTCCTTTACGCTCTACTTTCACTATTGTTTTGTCATAGTCGTCTGTTAATTACTGGATACTTATCGTTGCATTATTATAAAAGTCTTGCCATTATTATAAAAGTCTTGCCATTATTATAAAAGTCTTGCCATTATTATAAAAGTCTTGCCATTATTATAAAAGTCTTGCCATTATTATAAAAGTCTTGCCATTATTATAAAAGTCTTGCCATTATTATAAAAGTCTTGCCATTATTTATTAAAAAGTCTTGCCATTATTATAAAAGTCTTGCCATTATTATAAAAGTCTTGCCATTATTATAAAAGTCTTGCCATTATTATAAAAGTCTTGCCATTATTATAAAAGTCTTGCCATTATTATAAAAGTCTTGCCATTATTATAAAAGTTTAACATTTGACTGATCCACCTCATATTTTTTTGCTTTGTTTTTTTATCATTATTGGTATCACGCGCTCACATATTCATCTCAATTTTCATTATTTGGGGAAGTTTCAGCTCAAACGTTGATTTTATTGTATTTCCCACATATTTTCCATTCCACATATTGTCTATGCGATCTTTGTTGGGTAGTATCTCCTCTCAAGATTTTTTTTCGATGACACTTGTTTTTTCAAAGGCTTATTTTTTTTTTGTGTGTGTTATAGATACTTATTGGATTAAATATTTGTTTCTGTTCAGTCTGAGTTCAATTTTAAAGAAATAGAGAAATACAATGTCACTAAATACGGAATTATCAACTGGTCAGGTTTTCTTCACTATACGATAAAGTATTTTCATTCACAATCACGAGAGCATTTGTCATGAATTTCCTTTGTCTCTTATTTTGCTCTTCGTTCACCGTATGATAAATGTTCTTGAGAAATAAATGACTTATAGAAGAGATTGACGTTATTGTGGACAGAAGTTACTAGTAGAGATTGACGTTATTGTGGACAGAAGTTACTAGTAGGGATTGACGTTATTGTGGACAGAAGTTACTAGAGGAGATTGACATTATTGTGGACAGAAGTTACTAGAGGAGATTGACATTATTGTGGACAGAAGTTACTAGAGGAGATTGACATTATTGTGGAAAGAAGTTACTAGGAGAGATTGACATTATTGTGGACAGAAGTTACTAGGATGATGAGTAGTAGTGTTTTTAGTGTTAAGAGTAATGGAATAATTTTTATGATTATGTAGAGGCTAGTAAGATTAACGAAGGATGAATAGTTAGTCGAATATAAATGAATAGATAGATAGATAGGAATAGAATAGAGTTGTTGTGGCAGTCATGTGGAGTGATTAAGTGGAGGAGGGATCATAGCGAGTGGGTGAGTGGATGGAAGGTGGCTGTACTGAAGAGAGGATGAAATATAAAGTTAAAAAGGTTATACACTTCAGAATTATTAGAGAAAAAGATAGAGAGAATAAGAATGATCTGAAAAAAGAAAGAAAAAAAGAGAAGTTCTCGTTATGGGAGGGATGGGATGGAGGGAAGGAAGGAAGGAAGGAAGGGAGGAAGGAAGGAAGGAAGGAAGGAAGGAAGGGAAGGAAGAAGGGAAGGGAGGGAAGGAAGAAGGGAAGGGAGGGAAGGAAGAAGGGAGGGAAGAAGGGAAGGGAGGGAAGGAAGAAGGGAAGGGAGGGAAGGAAGGAGGGAGGGAAGGAGGGAAGGAAGGGAGGAAAGGAAGAAGGGAGGGAAGGAAGAAGGGAGGAAAGGAAGAAGGGAGGGAAGGAAGAAGGGAGGAAGGGAGGGAGGGAAGGAAGGAAGGGAGGGAAGGAATAAGGGAAGGGAAGGAAGGAAGGAAGGAGGGAGGAAAGGAGGGAGGGAGGGAAGGAAGGAAGGAGGGAGGGAAGGAGGAAGGAAGGAAGGAAGGAAGGAAGGAAGGAAGGAAGGGAGGGAAGGAAGAATAGACAAAGAAAAGCAAACAAAAAAGGGAAAAATTATTAGTTATGAGGAAAATGGCTTTGAAAATCACTACCCATGAGGCAAGAAAAGCGAAAACATAGATCAACGTTGAAAAGTTAAAATAATGCGCTAGAAAACAATTCGGATCCTATATATTTCTAGACAAGAGAAGATAATTGTATTGAAAGCTAAAAATATGTTTATAATGAAGGGAATTTTAGAGCATCAAGAAGAAGAAGGGTAAGGGAAGGAAGAAGGGAAGGAGGGAGAGAGGGAAGGGAGGGAGGGAGAGAGGGAAGGAGGGAGAGAGGGAAGGGAGGGAGGGAAAGAAGGAAGGAAGGAAGGAAGGAAGGAAGGAAGAAGGGTAGGAGGGAGGGAAGGAGGGAGGGAGGGAAGGGAGGGAGGGAAAGAAGGAAGGAAGGAAGGAAGGAAGGAAGGAAGGAAGAAGGGTAGGAGAGAGGGAAGGAGGGTGGGAAGGAGGGAGAGAGGGAAGGGAGGGAGGGAAAGAAGGAAGGAAGGAAGGAACCCGAGTCATCTTTAGGTCACGAAACAGTATTAACGAGACGAGAGAGAGAGAGAGAGAGAGAGAGAGAGAGAGAGAGAGAGAGAGAGAGAGAGAGAGAGAGAAGAGCTTGAAAGAAGAATGCAAAATCGTAAAGAAATGTGTGGAAAACGAAAATGTAAACAAAAAAAATCTAAATCACTCGTGGAAAAAGTAACCAAAAAAAAGATGGCAGAAAAGCTTGAAAAACCAAAATAATGCGAAAGAATAAGAAAAGAAAAGCAATCCAACCCCAATAGACAACTAACACGGGAAAAAAAATACTAACAATTCTAACTAAATACCAAAGGATACTACACCAAAATAATGCATAAGAAAAAGAAAAGGAAAGCAATCTAACCGGACTAGGTAATTAACACAGGAAATAGCACTGGGAATTAAATAGCCTAGTACTTCCCCAAGGGCCGAGTCACTCACCACAGCCGCAGCCAGTGTCATCCTTGCACTTACACACACAATCACTACACGAATGCCCCCACACCTCGCCTCCCACCCCTTATATCTCCTCTCATCACCCCCCCACACATCCCCTTTCTCCCTCTTCCCTCAGCCCCAACCCCCCCACACTGTTACCTTACCTTCTGTCTGTCTCTCTCTCTCTCTCTCTCTCTCTCCTCTCTCTCTCCTCTCTCTCTCTCTCTCTCTCTCTCTCTCTCTCTCCTCTCTCTCTCTCTCTACCCTTACCCCCCCCCCACGCACACGTACTTTTACCCCCTCTTCCTCTCTCTCTCTCTCTCTCTCTCTCCTCTCTCTCTCTCTCTCTCTCTCTCTCTCTCTCTCTCTCTCTCTCTCTCTCTCTCTCTCTCTCTCTCTCTCTCTCTCTCTCTCCCTTTCCCCCCCCACGCCTCCCTTTCCCCTTCTCTCCTCCTCTCTCTCTCTCTTCTCTCTTCTCTCTCTTCTCTCTCTCTCTCATCTCTCTCTCTCTTCTCTCTCTCTCTCTCTCTCTCTCTCTCTCTCTCTCTCTTCTTTTATTTTTTTCATTTTATTAACATACATATACATGAAGCCCAAGGTGACTGTCGTGTGCTACCTATCTTAGGCAAGTAATATAGCTATATAACTAAATACAAAGACCTAAAAAACTAACATTATATACATATAAGCATCACTAAAGTGTTTGTTAAGGCACTGTTGCTGTCACTAGTGTCACAGTATCACTAGCGTCAGCGGGGTGGACTTCGACAGTCTCCACCGATTGGCCGCTAACTTGACACTTTGTGTGTTCATTTCCTGGATGTGAGGGACAGCGGCCGTGAAAATGTTCCACAATCCTGGAGACGCGGCCCACAAAGGTGCGTTGGTGCTGGCTGGCACGGGAACGCGGTACCTCCACTGCATCACCACTGGTAAGCACCGTTCTCGTGCTTCGCGTGGTGATTCTCGGAGGCTGTCGTAACCCAGCCAGGTGTGGCACTCCCTGCACCTGTGCCTTGTGGAATACCACAAGCGCTGCGACGTCCCTGCGGTGTTCCAGTGAGTCGAGAGGACTCACCGGCTCGAACTGGGCTGGTGGGTCTGGGGGGTCTGCAGCATCCACCAGTCGCAGGGCTCGACGCTGGATGTTGTCCAGCCTCCTAGTGTGCGAGGCTGCACACGACATCCAGGAGAGGGCGGCGTACTCTTAAGTAAGGCCGTATCTGGGCCTTGTAGAGCAAGAGCTTCCCTCCCCTGTCGAGGAAGCTGGCTACCCTTCGCAGGGCAGAGACCCTGTGAGAGGCCTTTTTAGCAATGTGTTTGATGTGGCCGTCAAACCTTAGCTCTCGGTCCACCTCTACTCCCAGAACCTTGACGGCTTCCTGGAGTGGGAGAGGAACGCCACCAAACCGCAGCCTCCCTTCTACTGCTGGCCCGGCAGCGGGGAACCGAGAAACCACCATTGCCTGTGTCTTCTCCGGAGCAAAGTTCACCTGCCAACGTGTACCCCACTCCTGTATACCACTCAGCTGCTGATTGACTCATCAGCAGCACGCCCACTGTCATGTCGCGGGTAGGAGCAGGAGAGAGTACGGTCATCAGCATAAGCCGAGACTGCTGGCAGCTGCCGGAGAAGATCGTCCACGTAGATGTTCCACAGGACTGGCCCCAGCACAGAACCCTGTGGGATTGATGCTTCCACTGGCAGGGACTCAGAAGCCTGCCCGTTGACGACGACCTGGAGGGTTCTTCCCTGCAGGTAGTTCCCCAGGAGCAGCAGGAGGTCACCCTGGATGCCTTTTGCTCGGAGTTTTTCGAGAAGGCCTCCGTGCCACACCCTGTAAAGGCACTTTCCTCTCTCTCTCTCTCTCTCTCTCTCTCTCTCTCTCTCTCTCTCTCTCTCTCTCTCTCTCTCTCTGCCCTTTGCTCACCTTTACAAGTTCTGAAAGGGAAAAAAATAAGAACACATTCCTTGTTACGCATAAACTATTATATTTAACATCTATTACTATTACTATTATTATTTTTACTTTCATTAAATTTACTTTTTATTTTCATGTTCTTATTTGCTGTATTTTATATTTTATTTTGGTACATCTATAGTATTATTTTTCTGTAGGGGCGTGTTGTGTTGTTGGTCATCGTGTTCCTTTTTTGTTGATGGAGAAAATAGGGGAGTAAGTTATGGGCATTAATTAATGGGATGCGGGGAACTGTGTGTGTGTGTGTGTGTGTGTGTGTGTGTGTGTGTGTGTGTGTGTGTGTGTGTGTGTGTGTGTGTGTGTGTGTGTGTGTGTGTGTGTGAAGGTGGGCGGCCTTGGGATCTCTCTCTCTCTCTCTCTCTCTCTCTCTCTCTCTCTCTCTCTCTCTCTCTCTCTCTCTCTCTCTCTCTCTCTCTCTCTCTCTCTCTCTCTCTCTCTCTCTCTCTCTCTCTCTCTCTCCTTTACCTCTTCAATTCAATTCAAAATTCTTTTATTGTCATGAACATAATTATACACGATATATATATTGACTTAATTTCTTCCTTGATACATGGCAATGAGGACTGACTGATAACTGGTATATTTTGCCCTCCTATTCTATATAATAACTGTATTAAATTATTAGAAGGCTAAAGCAAATGTTCTTAAATGTTCTATTGTCTGCTACATCCTAACACAAAAAAATAAATATAAAACATAATTTAGATGGTCATGAAATATTTCTTAATTCTGTATTTATAAGTTGATAATAAGCTATGATGGTCTAGAGTTGTTGATACCTCGTTCCATATACGTGTTCCTTTATATCTAAATGTTCTGTGTAGCATTGTTATTCTGCCTTGTGGTACACGAAGGTTCCCTCTCTGTCTGGTGGGGTAAGAGTGTATAGCCTCACTAGTAGGAAACATGCCTCGCAATGCTATCGGCACCAACCGTTTTACAGACTTAAACATCAATTTTGTAACACAGTATGAATAAACTTTAGAAAATGGTACCTCTTCCATGCCTTATCTCACCTCCTTCCTTCCTTCCTTCCTTCCTTCCTTTCTTTCTCTTGATTTCCTTCACCTTAGGGCAGGATCACGGCTATAGGGAAGGACGGAAGGAAGGAAGGAAGGGAGGAAGGGAGGGAGGGAAGGAAGGAAGGAAGGAAGGAAGGAAGGAGGGAGGGAGGGAAGGAGGGGGGAGGAGGGGAGGGATGGGGGGAAGGGAGGAGGAGGGAGGGAGGAGGAGAAGAAGAGGAAGGAAGGAGGAAAGAGGGAAGGAAGACGGAGGAAGGAAGGAGGAAGGAAGAAAGGAGGGAAGGAAGGACGGAGGGAAGGAAGGAGGGAAGGAAGAAGGGTAGGAGGGAGGGAAGGAGGGAGAGAGGGGAAGGAAGGGAGGGAAAGAAGGAAGGAAGAAGGAAGGAAGAAGGGAGGGAGGGAGGAAGGAAGGAAGGAAGGAAGGAAGGAAGGAAGGAAGGAAGGAACCCGAGTCATCTTTAGGTCACGAAACAGTATTAACGATGAGAGAAGAGAGAGAGAGAGAGAGAGAGGAGAGAGAGAGAGAGAGAGAGAGAGAGAGAGAGAGAGAGAGAGAGAGTGTCTAGTTGTTACTACCTGGTTAAGTTTGGAAGTTTAGGAGGTCAATCTAGTTTTTGTGAGATAACTCTACGCCACCACAGAGAGAGAGAGAGAGAGAGAGAGAGAGAGAGAGAGAGAGAGAGAGAGAGAGAGAGAGAGAGAGAGAGAGAGAGAGAGAGAGAGTACAAATAAAGCACACGCAATCAGGTAACAGTTAAACAAACGGAGAGTGAAAGGATGTTTAAATAACCAGTCACACTCTCTCTCTCTCTCTCTCTCTCTCTCTCTCTCTCTCTCTCTCTTTCTCTCTCTTACCCCTGCACTCACCATCTCTTCTTACTCCTAATACTTATCTTTTCTTCCTTATCTCACTCATTCATACTGTCATACATACAAAAACCTTTCTATCCTTCCATCTATCTATCCATCCATCCCCTTTCCGTCCCTCCCACCCTTCCTCCTTCCATCCATCACCTGAAGAAACAAAAAGAACAATCAACAGTTTTTGGATGACCAGAGAAAATAAGAAGAAAGAAAAAGAAAGAAACTAATAAGATAGAATAAGAGAAGACAACTAATTAAAGACCCAGACAGCAAGAAGAAACACGTCAGGGAGTGCCGTTGAAAAAGGCCTGACTCCCGACCAACAACTGAACTGCCTTCCTTCCCTCAACGTCCTCGATGTAAATAAACCAGTTCCCTTCGTGATCTCGGTATTCTAAGTTACGGTAAGGGAAGGTTCAGTTACGTACTACCTTGGTCTATTACAGTATTAATAGAGCAAGTCACGTACTAAAAGGTTTCTTGATGAAGGTGATGGGAAGGACGAGATATGTGACAAGGATAAGAAGAAAGGAAGGCTGTAGGTGTGGTGGTGGTGGTGGTAGTGGTGGTGGTGGTGGTGGTGGTAAGTAGCTGTTTTAAATGAGAGAGAGATAAGATAAGATTTTCATCCTATCTAGACACTTTGCAAGTACCAATTACAAGGTTATTGACTATACAAAGCGCCGCCACGTCAGCACGAACTAGGCGGACTCGAACCGCTGACCGAATGCGCAGGGACTCTCCACATTGCAAGCTCACGTCTCTACCAACCTTGTCACCCTGACGGGCATGAGAGAGAGAGAGAGAGAGAGAGAGAGAGAGAGAGAAGAGAGAAGACACATATACAGACAGACAGACAGGGAGACAGACAGAGAGAAACACAGACAGACAGACAGAGAAACACAGATACAGACAGACAGACAGGGAGACAGACAGAGAGAAACACAGACAGACAGACAGAGAAACACAGATAAGACCGACAGACAGGGAGACAGACATAAATAAACAGACACCCAGACATACAGACAGAAGAGAGAAACAGAGAGACAGACAGGGAGACAGACAGAAACACAGACACCCAGACATACAGACAGAGAAGACAGAAACACAGACACAGACAGAAGCAAACTAAACTTTAACGTAAAATTGACAGATAGGGAACAGGTGTGGACAAAATTTGACCGGTAGCTCTCTTATGTGGAATGGTGTTGCCTGGAGATGTCGAGATGTGGAGGCGCTAGGTGGATGGATGGCAAGGTCGAGTGTGGTGGTGGAAGTGGGTTTGTATCTGTGTGTGGATCGCTTACCGTTGTGTGTATGAGAGAGAGAGAGAGAGAGAGAGAGAGAGAGAGAGAGAGGAGAGAGAGAGAGAGAAGAGAGGAGGAGAGAGAAGAGAGAGAGAGAGAAGAGGAAAAAATACACGTTTCAGTACTTACGTGTGTATACTGAATGCAGTCACTCTCTCTCTCTCTCTCTCTCTCTCTCTCTCTCTCTTGTTCTTGCTATTCTATCATCACCTTCCTCTTTTCACACACACACACACACACACACACACACACACACACACACACACACACCATACCCCCCCCCCCCCCCCACACACACACAGGTAGCTTCATGGACAGCAGGCAAAGTCGTTCCTTATATAACCTTGGCATCAATTCTGACCCGGTAAACTTGTTCATCTTATTTGACTTGATTTCTGTGGTCAATATTATGTTGGAGCGAGGCAAGGAAGGGAGGGAGTGTGTGTGTGTGTGTGTGTGTGTGTGTGTGTGTGTGTATTTTTACCTAGTTGTGTTTTACAGGGCCTGAGCTACACTCGTGGGGTCCTGTCTCCGTCTCTACATTTATCCAGTCTTTCTTTCAACTGGTGCACATTATTTGCCGACATCACCTCATTTAGTCCATTCCAAACTTCTACATTGCTATGAGGGAAGCTGTACTTCTTTATGTTGTTCAGGCATCTCCCTTTTCCTAATTTGTTTGTATGTCCTCTTGTGTATCGACCTTCTCTTTGCCTCCGAGTCAGTAGTCTGTCATGGTGTTCTATCAGTGGTGTTCTCAGTGCTTATGACCGCTGAGTGATGCTGTCTGGGTAGTGATGTTCATAGACGCGATTCTTCCTCAAATTCTGCTCCTCTACAGTAACTTCTTTAACCCCTTGAGACCCATAACGTAATTTCCATTGTAATTTCCGTACCATTATACATTTTTTAGTGAATATAAACAATAGTAATCTCTCATTATCTGTTTCTTAGTTATCAGTTTTAAAATATCTAAGTCAGGGCGAGACATACTTCCACTAGGCCTCCCCTCCCCGCCCTCCTATGGCTGTGTGGGGGGGGGGAGGAGGGCAGGGAGGGAGGCTTAGTGAAGGGTTGTCGCCCTAACTTAGATATTTTCTTTCTCATTAAACAATTTTTAGGATTAAAACAACAATGGTGGGAATTTTGAAAGAAAAAGTAATATGATTAAAATCCATATATTTTATTCAGTATTTAGCATAAAGGAATTAAGAATTTGATAAGCGTACATTAATTTGTTGCATAAGGTATCAGAATTTGAGATATTATCATTTTTTTTTCAATATAGATTGCCAATCTCTTTGAAGTTTTCCTTAAATTAAATTCTTGACATCAAATTTACTTGATATAATATTTTTGAAATTAAACAAAAGAAAACATCCAATGGCTGTCAGTGACTGAGCCTGTCACCCAGCCTTGCGCCAGACAGACTCCCAGTGTCATGTGAGCAGCAGTCTGTTAATTACGAGGTGCAGTCCGCCTTTGTTTACTAACAAAAGAAAACGGGTATGCACACGCGTTGAGGGGAATATTTACTAATACTGAATGTCCGCTAAAGTAGGGGAGGGTATACTGTTTTTATTCTTTCATAGGAAAAACCAGGATCAACAGACTATCGGGTCTCTCCACGGCTAGTCTGAAATTTTCCTCTTCTGCGCGTGACGTCAAATGCAGTTTGGAGGTCAGCCTCAGTCAGCCCTCCCTCACACAAATGGTCGCCAGTCTTTGACAAGCGCGCACGGGCGTAACTAGTCTCCGGTGCTCCGTTCTGTATGCTCTCTCTCTCTCTCTCTCTCTCTCTCTCTCTCTCTCTCTCTCTCTCTCTCTCTCTCTCTCTCTCTCTCTCTGAACATTAAGCCCCTAATTTATTGAATCCATTTCACGCCCAGCAGAGGGGCCAAAGCTTGATCCTAACTTGATCTTATTTGATAAAAATCAAATAAAATTCCTTGCGGTAAACAGTGAAGAAAATGAAAAAGAAAAGCAAACATGAACAAAAGCACAAAAGAAACATTAAGTTATCCCCGAGAATGGAGCTGGAGAAAGAGAGAAAATAACCATTAAGTATTTCTCTACTTCAACCAGACATTTTTTCAACAATAATTTTTATTTTTTTCCTCACGACTCAATTAAAGAACCCTGGGGACGACCCCATCCTCCCCCTCCCCACCTCCCGCCCGGGCAGGCTGATTACTAATTGCCGGCCCCGCGTGCAGCTTCCTAGGGTTCCGAGACGAGCCCTGCAGCGATGAGACTCGGGGGCATATTTTAGAATAGTCCACGATAAAAAATCGTCGTTTTCTCGAGGTACTGCATTTGACGTCACTAAGCTGCGCGCGGTTTAACCCTGTAGTCTATTAATCCTGGGAAAAACATTCATGAATCAAATAATGCGCTCTGCTTTTGTATTACTGATGTGAAGGACCATTATATAGCCTGTTTACAGTGAATCATGAGTAAATTTACGGAAAACAGCATTTTGCTAATTAAAAAGAAAATACTATTTTGATGTGTATCAGATGAATATGATACCTGTGTTGGGCAGATTGCATTCTTGATCACGGGAGGGCCCCATCTCCTGCTCACAGGACATTTCTGTACGAAATTGAATGCCTCGTATATCATTTATGCTCAAAACCCTACCTATAACTGTCGCCGATAGGAATTCTCGCCGATGTCGGCGAGTGTTCCACTTCGTGCCCCCCCCCCTCTTGTTGATAAATAAAGACGGGTTTGTTGTCGTAGGACGTCTGGACATGCCTTTGTTGATCAACAAGTCAATATTAGTAAATATTCCCCTCAACGCGTGCGCAGTTCCCGTTTTCTTTTGTTAGTAAACAAAGGTGGACTGCACCTTGTAAACAGACTGCTGCTCACACGACACTGGTCCTCTACTTTTCGTTAGACGTATTTTTTCATCATATTTCAAAATACTAAAAAGTGTGATCATTTGCACTCCACTTTCTGTTAGACATTTTTTTTAGCATATTTCAAAATACTAAAAAGTGCGATTGCCTCCACTCTGACCCACGTCAGGAAACGTTCACCTTCTCCAGGTGAAGTCAGAACTCAGTAGACTGGCTGAAGAAGACGTAGCTCCGACACTAACCATAGGATTTTCTCGATAATACCTTCATTGTGATTCCCACGCAAAATATATGGGTATATCCGGGTTAGGAGAGGAATCCTAATCTGATGTGTTCAAGAGTGAAATAGGTGATCCTTTCCAGACTTGGCGAATATGCAGCCCGGTGTTATGCGAGATCCCTGTCGAGTTGGCCTTCTGTGCATGCGCGGCGCCACGTCAACACAGCACCAGTGACCGTTAGGTTAGGTAAAGGTCAGGTTAGGTTAGGGTAACAAACTTTTATCTGTGTTTGTGTACCTAACCTAACCTAACCTGCCCTTTTACCTGTGTTTCTGTATAACTAACCTAACCTGACCTTTATCAAACCTAACGGTCACTGCTGCTGTGTTGACGCGGCGCCGCGCAGAAACAGAAGGCCAACTCGACAGGGGTCTCGCAGCTCAGGGATGTCGCACAACATTGGGCCTCCGTTGCCTGTAGTTTATGTGTAGATCATCATGGCGGCGTATTGACTGAACACTATTGTAGTGTTTCTTTCCTGTGTTATAGGAACAACGTCCCCATGAAATTGATAATGATTATCTTCAGAAATGATAAAATGAACCACCATGAAATATGGTATTAGTGGATGTGGTGGTGATAATGATAATATTGACACTACTACCACCACTACTACTACCACCATCACCACCACTATAACTACTACTACAATTTCTAATCCAATGACGAAAAAGCAACTTATCCATATGAATGTTCAGGCGTTTTCTGCGGGGGAGCAAGATAAATTTCGTTTGCAAGCGGTCACTTTTCTCTTGCTGTGTCCCCGCAGAAAACGTTCACCGTCGCTTGCTCCGTGAGATGGCGACGCGGCAGCCGAGATGTAAGCAAAACAAAGATCAAATGACTATTTTGACCCTTTAAATATTTTCACACTGGGACGCATCCTATACCGTTATAGTCAGAAAAGTGTGCAGATTCAGGAAGTGTGCTTAGAAATTTAATGTGATCATAAATAGCCGAGCAATGAGGTGATGAAGCCAAACAAGTATGAGAAAATGTTTATGCACCGTTTTACTTAACCCTTGTTTTCGAATACTTGTACTTACATTACAGTTATAAATGTATACTAATGCGATGCAAAATTTCCCCAGGAAGCCGTTAGTGGTTTCAGTGTTTCTTAATATCCAATGGTATTGCCAGCAAATCGGGTAAGAGTGAGGTGTGTGAAGTTGTTGATTTTCGGTCAACACGGCTTTGTTGACAAGTCACACATTCCAGTGTTTACCTCCAGCTGTTCGAAAGCATATAAAGCAATATATACAGCTGTGACGATTATATTTTCCTTAATTACACGCCGCAACCTCCCTTATTTGATTCAAACTTTTATGATAAGACATTAAAATAAGAAAGTGTAATAGATTTTGTCGAAAGTACACTGTTGTCATTCTTTTATTGAAGCAGAAAAGCATCGCCACGTCAGCCGAACGCTGACGCACTTCACTCACTTCTCGCTTGCTCCCGCAAGAAATTTCTTGCAGGTCGGGCAATCATCTTCCCTGGATGATTAAACAGCAAGCGAAATTTGAGCAAGCGAATTTTTTTCTCTTGCAAGAGAAATTTCTCTTGCTTCCCCGCAGAAAACGCCTTTAATTATCTTATATTTCGTTGTAATAAGTCTCAGCATGTTTTTTTTTTTCAATCATTCTGGTAGCAATGTTTTATAGTACAATCTACGGACGTACACGATAATATTTTCGTCACGTTCCATAATTATCTTATATTTCGTTGTAATAAGTCTCAGCACAGTTTTTTTTATTACTCATTCTGGTAGCAAGGTTTTATAGTACAAACCTTGACCATCGTTTTTGTCTTGGTAACGTCGGGGCGAAAGTACGACAGATGGTAAATGGGATCATAATTTTCGCCGAAAGATGGATGTGAGGCAACTAAAGTTTTTTTCCCCGCCATTTTCTCTTATTTTCCTTTGTTATTTTTTTTACACCTTTGACCATGTAATTTATAGGAACGTGTCTTTGAATGCGACTCTTACCCTGACCTTGCATGGATTTCCGGAAGTTTAGAAGATAAGATAAGATACTTTGATCCTATCTAGACACTTTGCAAGTACCAACTACAAGGTTATTGACTATACAAAGCGCCACCACGCCAAAACGAACTTGGTGGCCTCGAACCGCTTCCCGAATGCAGGGACTCTACACGCATAATAACAGTTCTACCAACCGCGCCACCCTGACGGGTCGGAAGTTTAGACAGTAAAAATAATATATAATCGTAAAATTCATCACTTTTTTCTTAGTATCTCTTGCTCATTATATTTCCTTAGTTTTTCTTCTTGTAATCAATGACCTTGTAAGCGATATGACCTTACCTGGATACGCAAACTGACCTTGATCGATTTCTTGGGGCTCAGGTAAGCGACCTTGGGGAAATGAATGACTGTGTACGTGTGTATATGACCTTTTCCCTAAACTTGATTGTAGAAAGGTCCTTATTTGACGAAGAGTTAAGACATGACCTTTATGCTTGAACCTGATGAGTTGGAGGTCAAGTACCTTATTAGCTGACCGGAACAGGAAGGAAGGAAGGAAGGAAGGAAGGAAGGAAGGAAGGAAGGAAGGAAGGAAGGAGGGAAGGAAGGAAGGAAGGAAGGAAGGAAGGAAGGAAGGAAGGAAGGAAGGTTGTTAACTTTAAGAGAGATGGAGGGAGGAAGGGAGGGAAAGAAGGAAGGAAGGATGGAAGGAAGGATAAAGGTTAAAAGAAGGAGGTAAGGAGGAGAGGAATAATGGAAAAATATCTGGAGGGAAGGAAGGAAGGAAGGATAAAGGGAAAAAGAGGAAGGAGGTAAGGAGGAAAGAAAGAAAGGAAGAAAGGAAGAGGGAAGGAAACATATCAGGTAGGAAGGATAAAGGGAAAAAGAAGGAGGTAAGGAGGAAAGAAAGAAAGGAAGAAAGGAAGAGGGAAGGAAAAATATCAGGTAGGAAGGATAAAGGGAAAAAAAAGAAGGAGGAAAGGAGGGAAAGGGAGGAGAGGGGGCAACTATCTAAAGGTCGTATAGGAAGGATGAGGGGAAAAAAAGGACGAAGGAAAATTACGTAAGTTAGGAAGTTAGAAGAGAGAAAAAATATCAGAAGGAAGTGATTAAATTAGGTTATGTTGTGTGGTCAGGTGGGTGGGTTGCTTGGGAGGTGGGCAAGGAGTGGGTTCCTGGGTGGGTTACCTTCAATGACAGGAACTAGATCGAGGGGTGTGGCCGAGGGAGGGGAGACAGAAGTGGTTTGAACTCAGTGACCAAAAAAAAAAGATCACCTGTCCTCTTCTCTTCTCTCTCTCTCCCTCTCTCTCTTCCTCTCCTTCTCTCTCTCTCCTTTTCCTCCCTCTCTCTCTTCTCTCTCTTCTCTCCTCCTCTCCTCTCCTTCTCCGTCTGTCGTTGCTGTCTTTTGTCTGTTGTCTGTCTGTCTGTTTTCTGTTGCGTCTTGTCTGTCTGTCTGTCGTCACACACACACACACACACACACACCACACACACACACACACACACACACACACCACACACACCCACCACACACACCCACACACACACAAACACACACACCACACACACACACACACACCCCACACCCACACACACCACAAGCGACACACACACACAAACGCACATTATATATCTTTTTTTTGTGAAATGTATAAAATGAAATAAAAAAGATGACTGACTGACTGATGATGACTGATGACGACGACTGACTAAACGTAAAAACTATTACCCAAAAATTAACGACTGACTGAGACCGACTGACCGATGAGACATTGAGGGGAGTCCCCAAACTACGAGGCTAAAAAAAAGGGGAAAAAACTCCTTAACAACAAAAACCCCGGAAGGGACAGGCCCTCCCGCTTCATTAGGGACCCTGTGCGAGAGGGGATCCCAGCAGCCTTGACCTTTTTGACCTTTTTTTATATCTGTAAAGGGATAACACACACACACAACACACACACACAACACACACACAACACACCCCAAAAACCAAAAAAACACACACACACACAACACACAAAACCCCCCACCCCCCAAACACACAAACACACACACACACAACACAACACACCCACACATTTTTTCATCTTCTCTTTTCTTTTCTCTCTCTCTCTCTCTCTTCTCTCTCTCCTCTCTCTCTCTCTCTCTCTTTCAAATCAAAAAGCAATATCACTACAACCCCACCAACAGAGAGAGAGAGAGAAGAGAGGGGAGAGGGAGAGGAGAGGAGAGAGAGAGAGAGAGAGGAGAGAGAGAGAGGAGGAGAGAGAGAGAATTTTTTTTTTTTTTTTTTTCTTCTTAGGTACCAACAGATGACTTTTTAAAACACAATATATTTTACTCTCACTTATTAATTTTTTTTTGAATTACGGGAAATACTCCGAAATAAAACAGCATCGAACCGTTTCATATTTTTTTTTTCCCCCCTCGTTTCCCCTTCATATTTTTGGGAAGATGGAAGATAATAGATAGAGGATAGATAGATAGATAGATGAGGGATGGATGGATGGATGGATGGAGGGATGGAGGGATGGAGGGAGGATGGATGGATGGGTAGTTTTGATTAAGGTGGGAAAAAAAAAATAATAAAAGATAGTTAATGAAGTAGAAGCAAAATGAAGTGAAGATTGGGGAAAGGGAAGGAAAAAGGGAAGGGAAAGGGAAGGAAGGAAAGGGGGAAAGGGAAGGAAGGAAAGGAAGAAGGAGAAGAAAGTAAGGAGTAAGTAAGAAGGAAGGGGGAAAGGGAAAGGGAAAGGGAAAGGAAGGAAGGAAGGAAGGAAGGGGGGAAAGGGAAAAGGAAAGGGGGGTGAAAAATTTAAAGGGAGGGAGGGGGGAGGGGGGGAAAAGAAGGGAAGGGGGGAAGGAAGGATGGAAGGAAGGATAAAGGTTAAAAAAAGGAGGAAAGGAGGTCCAATTAATCTATTTGAAGCAATAAAGCACACAACAACCACCAAAACCAACACACACACACACACCCACACACACACAAACACCAAACACACACACACCACCACACACACACACAACACACACACACCCACACCACACACACACACACACACACACACACACCACAACACACACACACACACACACAACACACACCACACACACACACACCACAACACACCACACACACACACCCCACACACACACACCACACACACACACAACACCACACACACACACACCACATCACTCTGACTTTGACATCCCCGGAAGTAATAAGATATGTACAGTGAACGTTTCCAAAAATTACAAACATGCGAGGGAAAAAATATGACCGTCGTAAAAACACCGTCAAAGAGAAAGGGATTTGTAATGAAAATGAAATAAATGGATAAATAAAAACCTGAATGCAGCAATATCATCAACAACTAATTACGTATCATAAACAAAAGTAATAAAAAGACAATTTAATTAACTAGACGATGTACTGATGCGATTTTGATAAGGTCAGAGGGTAATTTAGAGAGAGAGAGAGAGAGAGAGAGAGAGAGAGAGAGAGAGAGAGAGAGAGAGAGAGAGAGAGAGAGAGAGAGACGAGAGAGGAGAGAGAGAGAAAAAAGGAGAGAGAGAGAGATGAAGAGAGAGAGAGAGAGAGAGAGGAGAGAGTCAGAGGGGACGTAGTAGAGCAATCTAGAGAAAAAAGGTCAAGAGGTCACTTCTTACTATGACAGAAAAACAACAACTTTATAGAAACATAAGCCAGGAATGTCCACGTGGCAGGTCAGGCAAGGAAAGTAGGTCAAAGAAGGTCAGTATGAAAGGTAAGTAGGAAGAGGAAGGTTTTCATGGGCAAGGGGTTTCTTTTAGAATGAATGGAGGTTTTATCAAGTACGTAATGATAAGGTCCAAAAGGTGTTTTGTGATACAAAGAAGTGATGAATACAGGTCTGGAAAAAAGAAAAAAAATTCTCTCACTCTCTCCCCTTTTCTCTCTCTCGTCACTCTCAAGTTTTTTTAAGGTTTCTTTTCCCACCATTTACAAAAAGCGAAGGAGAGGAGAGAGAAGAGAGAGAGAGAGAGAGAGAGAGAGAGAGAGAGGAGAGAGAGAGAGAGAGAAAGGGGGGGAAAAAGAGAGGGAAAAAGAGGAGGAGAGAGGAGAAGAGAGAGAGAGAGAAGGAGGGGGGGGGAAGAGAGAGAAAAAGAAGAAAAAGGACAGACAGACACAGAGGGCAGACAGGAACAGAGACAGAAAAGACAAGAAAACAGCAGAAAACAGAGACAAGACAGAAAAGACAGAAGAGACAGGGAAAGACAGAGACAGAAGAGGGCAGGACGAGGACCGAGAAAGACAGAGGCAGACAGAGAAGAGCAGGGCAGAGACAGACAGAAAACAGAA
>JACEEZ010010095.1:0-13581 GCA_016584305.1 Chionoecetes opilio | reverse complement strand
TCCACGCCAGCTGTCCGGACATAAATTATGTCGACCACATCACCTTATACATTCCCAAAGATAATCCTATACTCAGGGCACCAAACTGTTGGAATTCTCGACCACCAAATGATGGTCGACAACAACTGTTAAAATTATAATGTTGATTAACGTGAACTCACCATGCGATAACCCAATTCTACCTTAATCTGCTATGATACCCTATTTGGCTCTAACTAAGGTATACTCAGCATTGGCAGGTGGGTTGTATTGTGCGTTGGCTTGACCTCTATCCTTGGGGAAGTATTGGATGTCGATGTGGTCAGAGTTGCAACAGGCTGGGAGTGGAACTCGTGGCTTTCGTGGTGACTGGTTGAAACCTCCACCTAAAATGGCCGCCATAGTTGGTCGGCCGACGAAGCTTTTCACAGCTGAGCCGATATTATCAAAGTGTGTTTTACACTTCGTCCTTTCTTAACCGATTGATCGGTAAAAATTTACTCATATTATTATGAGTTGACTACACCTTAGTGTATAATCAAACCGCTCACTCCAACTTCATGTCGTAGTGGCTCATGCGTTACTAAATTACCTCCACTGAAAAACCTTTCAGCTTGGCTCGTGACCGCCACGTATTGTTCCAATAATATTTTACTCCCATACGTGGGTCACTCACAATTATTATACTATGTTAATCCTTTGATTAATTGTGGTATTATAGATGAATACCACCAAATTTATATCTAATTACATCTTAATATACCCAAATCAATTATAATATATACATAGGTGGAATTTGTGTTGGTATCCCGAATTCCTGACGGTAGGTGCCAAATTCCACCATTCAAATTAACCTTACTCAAAATTAGAGCGGTTTTTAGTGGATAATTTCCACATGCAGTGTAATGTAACGCTTTCAGTGTGGATCAGAGGGTGTGTACTGGCGAAAGTATAAGAAAGGAAGTACTGTTACTATCTATATTCTTTTGTAATTAAAACGGGTGAAAACAAACGGTATTTCCTTGCACCCTGGCAGGAGGTTTTGAGGGTTCAACGTAACGTCACTCTGGTGAGTCAGGGCGAGTCCTATCCATGCCAGGTAAGGGTAGCTCTATCCAACTCATTACAGAATTGGTAGCAGAGCATATTTGCAGAAGATGACCAGGATTTAGGGTGTGCCCATGGAGTGGAGCAGGAGATTCATCTTAGCAGTGAATGTGCCCATTCGATTGCCATACAGACATTTGCCTCCAGCGTGTATCACTGAAGTGAAGGCTCATGTTAATGGACTCTTGAATCAAGGAGTGATAGAGGAGAGTCTAAGCCCCTATGCGGCCCCTATAGTGTTGGTGAGAAAAAAGAAGGATCGTTGCAACTTTGTGTAGACTATCAAAGGTTGAATGAGGTTACAGTGGAAGATGCTTTTTCATTGCCGAGAGTGCAGGATACAGTTGATGCCTTGGCTTGAGCACAGTATTTCTCTTCCGCTCTTCTACCGTTATTTTCATGCTCACTGCTCTTCTGAACAGGCTTACTGCATGCCTCCCCCCCTCCCGCGACCTCGCTGCACAAGACTTTCTACTCATCCTCATCCCCATTCTGTCCATCTTCCTAATGCAAGAGTTAATCAGTATCTTTACTCTTTCATCCCTTTCACTGGTAACCTCTGGAACTCTCTTCCTGTTTCTATTTTTCCACTTTCCTATGACTTACATCTTTTTCAAAAGAAGAGTACAAGACACCTCCCGAACTAAGTTGCTCACCCCTCTTTTTTATTTTATTCTCTTACGTCTTCTTTATAGGGACTGGCAACTAAGCGGGCTTTGTGTTACCCATTTTTGTTGTGCCCTTGGCCAGTTCCTTGTGATGTAAATAAAAAAATAAAATAATAATAATAATATTTCTCTTCCTATGATCTGGCGGCAGGTTTACCATCAAATACGTGTGAGGGCAGAATATCGCCCAAGACGGTGTTTTGTAACAGCATTTGGGCATTATCAATATGTGCCGTGTCCCATGGGGTTGTCTAACAGTCCAGCCAATTTCCAAGATTTATGGAACATGTGCTTAGTGATAAGATTTTTGTGACTCTGCTGGTTTATTTGGATGATTTGTTGTGTTTACCTCGTAGTATGGATGAACATTTGGATAGGTTGGAAGAGATGTTGGAGCTTTTGGGGAAACATGGACTGAAGCTGAAGTCCTCCAAGTGCCATATCCTAGCGCCCCAGGTCAAATACATTGGTTTTTTTATATCCAAGGAAGGGATTAGCGCGGACCCGGAGAAAATTTGGGCTGTAGAGGAGTGGCCCACTCCACGTACTGTTAAGGAGGTCAGGGGATTTGTAGCTTTCTGTTCATTATACCAGAAGATTTGTGAAGGATTTTGCAAGAGTGGCTGCTCCATTGCATGCCCTAATGAGTGGGGAATGTAAGGAGGTAGATGTGACCAAGTATTGGGGTAGGATGAAGCTAAGGCTTTTTCAGAATTGAAAGTGAAGTTGAGTCAGGCACCAGTGTTGCAGAGTGCAGACTATGCCAAGCAGTTTGTAGTGGAGACTGACGCCAGCCTCGAAGGACTGGGAGCAGTTCTGTCTCAGGAGTAGGAGGGAAAATTAAAGCCATTAGATGTTGCCAGTAGGGGCTCAGGAAATCAGAACGTAACATGAGTAATTACAGTTTCTAGGAAATTGGAGCTGTTAGCCCCTAAACTTGGGGCAGTTGAAAGTAGGTGGCTGGAGATTTGGGGCAGGTTCAATTTTGTAGTAAAGTACAGACTAGGGAAGGAGAATGGCAATGCAAATGGTTTGTCCCGTAGGCCTCATGAATTGAGTGAGAGTGAGGAAGAGGTGGAGAGGGAGATGTGGGAGACTAATCTAGACACACCTGTGGAGAAGAGAGTGGCAGTGATGAGGGTGTGGGACAGAGTCAGTGAAGAGCAGTTGAGGGATATGCAGAAGTCATGCCCAGTGCTAGGTAAGCTATGGATGCAAATGATTGGAAAATAGAGTCCTGCAGAGATAAAGGAGTTGTTACAGCTAGAAAATGTTTAACATTGGTGGAGAGTGAGAAAATATCTAGTTATGAGGTGTGGAGTGATTTAACTGGCGGAGAAACAATGCAGGAAGTAGTAAATGGAAGGTGGTGTTGCCAGGAAGCCAAAGGAAGAAGGTGCTGAGGGCAGCTCACGACGAATGGGGTCATCAGGGCGTTGCTAGGACAACCCGTTGGTGAGTAATAGATTTGCTTGGCCGGACTACATGAGGATATTAAGAAGTATGTGGCAGAGTGTAAGTTGTGTGTCACGGGAAAGGAGGAAGGTGTGCGGGCAAAGACTAAGTTAGGAAACTGTGGAAGGCTAGCCGTCCATGGGAAGTGTTGGCTGTAGACTTCACCTTGTTAGATTCCTCCAAGGATGGGAAGGAAAATGTACTGGTAGTGACGGATGTGTTTAGCAAGTTTGCCCTGGCTTTCCCAACAAAAAATCAGAAAGCAATCACGGTGGCTGTGGAAATTTATGTCACATACATATAATTAATGTGAGGTCTTACCTAATCATAACCCATGTTCTATCTCACCCCGACAAAATTTCCCCCCGCTAATCAACAAACTAGGATACTTTCGGTGGATAGGGGGTTGAATCGTTTTAGGCTTGTATTAATACTGCATGACGTGTGATCCGAAGTGGTCTGCGCGTGATCTAGCCCGCCCGTAAAGGGACTGAAGCGGGGGGCTGGAGGCGATGTTGCTGGGCGTCAAGTGGGCTTTCACACCAATAACTGACGCGGCGGATATTATCTGTGTCGTTAAGACAAGTCCTAATGGTTTAACACTATATGATAAATTAACGTATGTACAAATCTCTTCATTAATCGGGAAGAGATGTTAACTCGAAAGGGTCTTGAATAGTATCGTCCTTGTACTTATAGACAAGCACGTCTATTAGATATTACTCCTGGAAGGGTCTAGAGTGTACTGATTCTCCGAGAGTGGGGCGGTGAGCCACCGCTACCAATATCTAGCCACGTGTTTACATTTCAGTTGGCGGAACCTAATGGGCAGCAGCCAATAACCTTACTTCAAACCAAGGTGCTAATATGAGGTGGGAAATGCTTAATATTACTGGGAATGTTAATATAAATTATCCCCAGTATTAATTTACTTAAATTACCTTAATTATACCCATTACCATTTAAATTATATATAGATATATACATCCCTATACGCACCCCCTTTATGAGCGGACAACTCCTCCCCCACAAGGGGGGGGGGGGAAAAAAACCACCACTCTACCAATTATGAGAGGAATTTGGTGGATAATTTCCACAGTGGCAAAGATATTAGTGGAAGAGATATTCCATCGGTATGGGTGGCCGGAGAGGTTGCACAGTGATCCCGGGCAGAAAAATTTTTAGGGATATCTGATACAGGAACTGTGCAAGTTTCTATTTATGTGGCAAAATCCAGGACTACCCCATATCATCCCCAGGGAAATGGGATTTTTGAGCGATTCAATCGCACCTTAACGGATGCTGGCTACCCTGCGTAGGGAGCAGCGGGAGCATTGGCCAGGCACTTGTCTAGCTAACAGCCATTTATAATAGTACGCCCCCTGCGGTCACGTGTTTTTCACCCCACTATATATTGTTTGGTGTGAATCCCATTTGCCACTAGATAGGTTCACGGAGAGCACGGAGGATGCAAGCTCCACCCACCATCAGTGGATCAGAAAACTTAAAAAACGCAAGAGGCAGCTTGGAAAGCGGCAAAGGCTAACATCAAGCATCCCATGATAGCAATCGGTGGAAGCGTCAGGAACAGGGTAGGGCAGTACCACTAAACCTGGGGACAGATCGTATTGCTGAGGGACTATACGGTGTTAGGAAGGAACAAGATTCATCCAAAGTTTGCAGCCGAGGCATGGGAAATTGTGGAGGTGCTGGAGGGAAAATGAGCGGGATGTACAGGGTCAGACCACCAGGTGAGCATGCCAGACTAGAGAACTGCATCGCAGTAGTCCTGCGTCCATGAGTTGTTGAGTGGAAAGGGAGGAGTTGGAGGGTAGAGAAAGTGAAGAGGAAGTGGAAAATGCCGGATATGGAGGAAGTGTTGAAGCGGTTTGGTATCAGAGACACGGGACATAAAAGGGAGGGTAAAGTAAACTCCAGTACGGAGTTGGAGGTAGAGAAAGTGAAGAGGAAGTAGAGATGCCGGATATGGAGGAAGTGTTTGAGGCGGTTTGCATCAAGGAACATCAAGGGAGGAAGAATTTAACCTCCAGTACAGAACAGGAAGGGTTATCAGGAGCAGGTGACTTGCCAGGAGAGGGACAGCAGTCGTCTAGTGATGATGGATCCGGGGAGAGTAAGGATACTAGTTCAGTCAAGGACAGGATGGTAGAGACGACGCAAACTTAGGCGTTCCCGGCGAATTGCCGAGCAAAAGGGAAAGGAAGAGAATCTAGGTGTATTGGTTGTGGTGAATGTGTACATGGGGCATGCACAAACTTTTGAGGGGTTGAGTGTGAGAATGTCAAACTTAGGTTTGAATTTCGGGGCTGGAAAGGCCTCGATGGGCAAGATGATAAAACAGCGAGTTGCTGACAAGCAGTGAGAAGTGGTCTGCGGTGACGCCAGCCAGTGACTTGGCTGGTGAAGCCAACGGCCGTGACCTTGGGAGTTGTGTGCTGGTGCCACGGAAGGGTGTTTACCGTAACAAGCAGCAAGGAAAGTGTATGGTGTTGGTTGGTGTTTGGGGAAGTGGTTATTACTGTGTGTTTACCCCAGTTTTGTTATGTGCAGTGTAATGTAAAAGCTTGCAATGTGGGTCAGAGGGTGTGTAAATGGCGAAAAGGGTAAGAAAGGAAATACAGTTACTATTTATGTTCTTTTGTAATTAAAAAGGGTGAAAACAAACGGTATTTTCTTGCATCCTGGCAGGAAGTTTCGAGGGTTCAACGTAACATCACTCTGGTGAGTCAGGGCGAGCCCTATCCAATAGGGGGGTGATGAAGAAAAAAAAAAATCGGAAAAGGAGGGCCTTTTTATTATGATTTTGACACTCCTGAATCCAACCAAGGTTTTTTGTTTAGAAAAAAACAATCATTTAGCTGGGAGCTTAACAATTTGAAATTTTGAGTTTTTTTTCCTCATTTCCCCTATTGAAAGCAAGCCAATGTAGGCGACCTGAGGGCGATAGCCAATGATATCTATGGGCGAAATCTAGCGCGAGTGGTGGTTTTAACGTTCAACCTAGGCCGAGCTGGACGTATTTTTACTAAATAGAAAAAATTCTGGTTCCTGCCTGATGGCAGATCACAGCTCGGAAAGCAACAAAAGATAAAATGTGATCTTACGAGTAGTTATGCCTACATACAGTGAGGTTGACGTTATTGACACCTGTGTCAACAACGCCATAGTGATACCTGGATACCGCCACGGGAACGAAACTGATCCTGCCCGTTTCAATTCCTTTGATATTAATCCGGTCCTGTCCACTGGTTCTTGAGATATACAGTCAAGCAGTGATTACGGAAGCATTATGGTGGAGGGACGAGAGCCAGCTCCACTCTAGCCTGACTGACCTAGTCGGCAAGCCAGAGGATCTGCCACAAGCCGATCTACCCACCAAAAGGAGGCTTTGCAGCAAATGTTTAAACTTCGACAGCAGATTCCCCCGCGATGCCAGAAACATTCCGATCGGGGGAGATAGCAGAAGAGACTGGGAAGATGGGGACGAAGATATGGATAAAGATCAACCACCGCATGGAGGAGGCATAGTATCCCAGAAGGCGATACGTATTTTGATTGGTTTTTCGTTGTGGCAAAAGGCGGAGGAGATCTCAAGCGGTGGAAGAAGAAGAAAAACTCCAGGTCTCTGTCAGCGCTGGGAAGAGAAAGAAAAAGGTAGCCAAATCACAAGAGAGCGATAAGTTCATCGCCCAAACCCCGATAGTCTCCTGGACATCTGCATCTGTCACTGCCCTATGCAAATCTGCAGTGATTTTAAAATGCGCCTCAGGGCTGCTGCAGAAGGTTTACCTCACTCGCAGTTGTCCAAAGACTACAAGATTCCCCTCTTTAGCTCGAGTTTATGCTTGATCAGAGAAGGAAGACGGGGGTCCGAGAAAAGCTTCATATAGGATCCAAAAGGGTTCAGCGGAAACAGCCAAGCAGAAGATGGGCGCTGCAGAGAAAGCAGGAGATAAAGAGAAGGCAGGAGAAGAGGAAGGCAACGGAGGTGACAGATGAGGTGGCAAAGAAGGAGCTGCAGGCGAAGAGGGGGGAGATCGTAAAATGGATCGGCTCTCGGAAGAGTGTGAAGAACTGGGTGAGATTTCATGCCGCCTGGGGGGAGTGAGACCACCAGAACCCGGGAAAAAACTTTCCCTCTAACGATGCTGGCGGCTACCAGGCATGGAGTCTCTCAACGGGGCCTCGCGCTCATACTCTCTACAACATCGACAGGGGCCTGGCAACCAGGGAGGATCCGCGCCTCCTCGTGGACCATAGCAAAGTGGGGAGAAACCGACCGGGCGATGGGAGAAGTTAACGCTGACGCCGAGATGTGGCTGAGAACCGCCGGCATCGACGGAATACAGTTCGACAGCAAAGAGGAGGTGGCGAAGGCGCGAATCACACTGGGCGATGGAACTGAGGTGATAAGAGATGTCAAAGAAGACTATGTAACCATTATGGACAGCTCAGGGGAGTATATGGCTCTCGTCCCTCCAGCCATAATGCTTCCGTAATCACCGCTTGACTGCATATCTCAAGAACCTGTGGACAAGACTGGATTAATATCAAAGGAATTGAATCGGGCTGGATCAGTCTCGATCCCGTGGCGGTATCCAGGTATTACTATGGCGTTATTGACACAGGTGTCAATAACGTCAAGCTTACTGTATGTAGGCATAACTACTCGTAAGTTCACATTTTATGCTTTTGCTGCTTTCCGAACTGTGATCTGCCATTAGACAGGCCCCATAATTTTTGTCTATATAGTAAAATACGTGCACCTCGGCCTAGGTTGAACATTGAAACCACCACTCGCGCTAGATTTCGCCCATAGATATCATTCCTATCGCCCTCAGGTCGCCTGCATAAGCTTGCTTTCAATGGCGGAAATGAGGAAAAAACTCAAATTTTCAAATTGCAAAGCACCCAGCTAAATGACTTTATTTTTTAAAACAAACACCTTGGTTGGATTCAGGAGTGTCAAAACCATAATAAAAAGCGTCTCCATTTCCGATTTTTTTTTCTTTTTTTCAACACACCCTACAGTATCCAAGACGGGTGAGGGTAGCTCTATCCAACTCATTACATAAATATGGCATTGAGTCCTACTTATAATTCAATTGGAATGATGGAGAGTGGGTTGAAGTATTAATGTAAGAAAAACAGGCTTGGGAGGATTCGAACCCTTGACATCAGGAACCTGTATAGGGCGATGGTACGGTCAGCCAACACAGGAAATTCATAATTATAGTTTTTTATAAAGTTAATCTAATTTGTATGTATTATGTGACCACTTTTTAACATTAATTCCTTGAAGGTTTTATTTAATGTGTTTTTAAGTCATGCATGCAATTCTATTTTTTGGGTTGTGATATAAATTATACCTATAATTTTTTTATAATCTTCGTAATATAATATATAACGCAATATTTATTTAGGTTTTGCTACGTTTTAGTTAGTAATTTTTCACCGTTTTTAATGTTGGTGTAAAGTTATTATCTGCCTTGTTATTACCTGCCTTATTATTATCCTCTGACGCATCTGTTTTATTTTAACGCTATAAATTTATTTAATTTTAATATTTTCGTCTTAAAGTAATCGTCCAGACCCATTTTTTTTTGCCGAATTATGTTAAATGTACATTCAAAACACCTAATCCACCAAAAATAATTGATTTCCAGGCCTTATTTCCGTAAAAACACGACTTTTGTAAAAAGCGCGCGAAAAAAAAAATCTTCCCTCCAACAGGGCTACGACTGTTATTGATGACGTCAGAACAGGGACGCCCGCAGACACACTGTCTGGCACCTGTCGGCAAATGTTATGATGAGCGATTGTACTTCGGTGTCAGACAGTGAATCTGTCGCTTGTGACAGATTTAGAGTACGATGCTCAATCTGACACCGAAAGAAATGACGCTGGTCGCGTATACTATGAGGAAACGAACCTCAGATTGTCATGGGATCCTATATGTTTGAGCCCGAGTACGAGGTGGATTAACAGGTGTCTCTTTATCTTTCTTTATCTGTCTCTTTATCTTGGCAGGAGGTATGAGATGTGCACTCGCGCGTATATCCCCCGGTGAAATTATGAATTATTTAATCATAATTTCTACTAGTTATGGACAATTACAGTACTTATAAGTTTTAACTACACAATCGATATAATAAACGCTGTTATTTAACAAATAAGCAGTACATGAGAACAGCAGGGCTGTCATAAGCAATAATGTAAAGGGCTACTTGGCATTATGTCGGCGAGGGAGAGACAAGGTGGGTAGGGATGGGGTGCCGTGCGAGGCTACATCAGCTGTGTCCTCCTTCTCCCGCCCAGATTAGCGGCAGTGTTTAGTTTGAGAGAGTTAAAATCATGACTTATTTAGTATCATTGAGAGAAATAAGCTGTAGACAGTGTTGTACGCTTACGGTAATGTGGAGTATTATTCTGGATATGGGGTTCTGGATATGGGGATTATTTACGGATCGTGGTCATCTCTGAAATTATGAACATTAGTTTAATTATGATTGTTACAAATTAGGGAGCATTACAGTATCTTATAACGAGACAAAGATTCATTAAATTTACTGATAAGCATTACATGAAGACAGCATAGCTGAAATTTGACACACTAATACTGTAAAATGCTACGTGGCAACGTCTACAGCTGAATGTCAGTAATCTCCCGGCAGCTCGATCTACTTACTCTTACGTACTGTCTCTTGTCATCATGACTTACCTTAATGTTGTGATGATCACATCAAGTGTTCAAAGTGGCCCACCATCAGCTTCAATACACAGTTTGCGCTCGCTAAAGTATGGAATGAACACTTTTTCTTAGAATTTCTGGTTGTTTCTTGATGTGCTGTGAAGTGCCATTATTCTCTCCAGAAGTTCTTGCTTGTTGTCACTTTTCTTATTGTATACATGTGATTTCATGTCTCCCCAGAGATAAAAATCCAGTGGTGTTAGGTCTGGTGATCTGGCAGGCCATGGGTGTGGTCCTCCCCGGCCTATTCCACCGTCCAGGAAATGCTTGGTCAAGATGCTGCCTCACTTGCTTACTGAAGTGTGGTGGTGCCCCGTCATGCTGAAATACTAGTCGGCGCCGTGTGCCACGGGGAACATCTAGGAGTGAGGGGAGGTGATCTATCAAAAAGTTAGCATAAATATCCCCGTTAATGCGATCTTGAAAGATGTGTGGGCCAATCAAGTGCTCACCAATCATGCCACACCAGACATTAATAGAAAATCTTTGCTGGAAATTACTTTCTACCATCTTGTGAGGATTCTCCTTTGATCACCAATGTTCATTATGAGCATTATGCATTCCGGCACGGGTAAATGTGGCCTCATCGGTGAACAAAATATATTTCCACAGCTGGGAATTTGCTTGTAGCGATTTACAAAACTCCATCGCCTCACTGAATCTACCATCCTGAAGATGTTGAACCTTGTGCAGATGATATGGATGAAGACCTTCTTTTCTCAGCACCCTCCATTCTTTCATGTGAGAAACTCCAAGTCGGAGGGATATTCTTCTTGTGCTTATGTCTGGGCTGTTTTCCGCTGCATGAAGAATCTGCCTCACCTTTCCATGTTCCCCCATCCTTTCAGCTGTTGCACCCATTCCTGGGAAAGATCCTTTGTCACGAAGGTGTTGAAATACCCTGTAAAATGTTCGAACATTGGGACATTTTCTGTTAGGGTATCTTTTTCTGTATTCCTGTACGGCAGCATTTGCACTTCCATTGCAGAACCCGTAGATAAACACCATATCCGCATACTCCACGTTACTGTAAAAGTACGGCATTGTCCGCAGAATTCACTCTCTCAAACTAAACACTGCCACTAATCTGGGCGAGAGAAGGAGGGACACAGCTGATGTAGCCTCGCACGGCACCCATCCCTACCACCTTGCCTCTCCCTCGCCGACATAATGTCAAGTAGCCCTTTACATTATTGCTTATGACAGCCCTGCTGTTCTCATGTACTGCTTATTGTTAAATAACAGCCGTTTATTAATATCGATTGTGTAGTTAAAACTTATTAATACTGTAATTGTCCATAACTAGTAGAAATTATGATTAAATAATTCATAATTTCACCGGGGGGCATACGCGCGAGTGCACATCTCATCCCTCCTGCCTCCCGCTAGCCGTGAGTTACATGACGGCCGCGGTAATTCTTTCTCACTCCATGTCACGTAAAGAAAGCTTCAGAAAGCATATGGGTATAGAGCATTTTGTTCTTAGAATAATTCGGTCTATCTCCTGTATCAACATTTGCATAAACTCGTGTTACACCCTGTATTTATCTCTGTGTTTACGTGTCTCTCTGATCAGCGCGGGAAGATGAGCCTCCCTGATGCTACGTCACCGAGCCTGAGCCTGAGCGTCTGCAAACCTTGTGAGCGTTTTGAAACTCGGGGAATTTGCAGATTTTGATTGCGGATTATTCAAAACGGCTGACTGGATACAAAAAGTGACGACGTATTGTTGATATACTCGTTAATGGCTATGCTTTGATTGCATTAAATCAGGAATGATGAAATGGTCTGGACGATTACTTTAACACATATTTAGTTAATATATATATATATATATATATAATAATAATATAAGCGAAAGTGTGTCTGTCTGTCTGTCTGTCTGTCGTCCGCGTAGGTCCCGCCCCCGTGGCGGAATTCCATCATATGTCACAGTTTTGAGCCGCTCGACCAGGGGAAGGTTTAACCCCAACTTATGATATGATCCGATCATTTTTTTTCTCTTTTTTTAGCAGCCTATAGCGACAATTGTGAAAAAGAAATGTGGGTTGCGAAAATTGAGGAAACCTTCATGTAGGGTGATGGGTGATGGGTGAGTGAATGGGTGGGGTGATGGTAATGGGTGTGGGGTGATGGGTGAGGGGAATGGGTGGGGGGTGATGGGTTGGGGGTGATGGGTGAGGGTGAGGGAATAGGTAGGGGGTGAATGGGTAATGGGTGAGTGAATGGGTTGTGTGGTGATGGGTAAGGGGCGAGTGAAGGGTGAGGGGTGATGGGTAATGGGTGAGTGAATGGGGTGGGGGAATACATACATTTCTACATCCATAAATTTCAGGAAAGTTAGAAAGGGCTATCTGTAGAGTCAGGGTTTGGTGGCCCACCAAACACAGGTGGTGGGCCTTCGGCCCACCAATAGTCCTCCGCAGGAGCTAGCCAAAAAGGCCGCCCGGAGGCGGCTTTGCGACTAGTATATATATATATATATATTAAGCGAAAAGTGTGTGTGTGGGGTGTGTGTGTGTCTCTCTGTCTGGCTATCTGTCTGTCCGCGATAGGTGCCCCTGTGGCGGAAAATTCATCATATGTCACAGTTTTTGGGAAACAGGTTGACCAGGGGAAGGTTTTAAGCCCACTTAAGGATGATCCGATCACTTAGTTTCTTTGCTTTTTTAGCAGCCTATTAGCGAGAACTTGAAGAAAAAAAAGTGGGTTGCGAGAATTGAGGAAACTTGATGTAGGGGATTGGTAATAGGTGAGTGAATGGGTTTGGGGGGATGGGTAATGGGTGTGGGGTGATGGGTGAGTGAATGGGGGGGAGTGATGGGTGATGGGTGAGGTAATAGGTGGGGGGTGATGGGTAATGGGTGAGTGAATGGGGTGTGGTGATGGTAATGGGTGAGTGAATGGGTGGGGGGTGATGGGTAATGGTGAGTGAATGGGTGGGAGGTGATGGGTAATGGGTGAGTGAATGGGTGGTGGTTGAGGGGAGTGGGTGAGTGAAGTGGGGGGGGGCGTTTAAAGGGTAAAGGGTGAGTGAATGGGTGGTGGGTGATGGGTAATGGGTGAGTGAATGGGTGAGGGGAATACATACATTTCAGGAAAGTAAGAAGGGGCTATCTGGAGAGTCTGGGTTGGTGGGCCGAGGTGGTGGGTAAGGGTCTATCTGGAGAGTCTGTGTTTGGTGGAGGCTCACCAATATTCCTCAGCAGGAGCTAGCAAAAAGTCCGCCCGGTGGGCGGCTTTGCTTCCAGGAAAGTTAGAAGGGGCTATGATGTGAATGGGTTAGCGTTAATACATACATTTTACATCCATGATTTCAGGAAAGTAAGAAGGGGTTATCTGGAGAGTCTGTGTTTGGTGGGCCCAAGGCCCCCCAAACACAGGTGGTGGGCCGAGGGCCCACCAATAGCCCTCCGCAAGAGCTAGCCAAAAAGGCTGCCGGAGGGCGGTTTGCGGCTAGTAATAATATAAGCGCAAGTGTGTGTGTGTGTGGTGTTGTCTGTCTGTTGTCTGTCCGCGATGGTGCCGCCCCCTGTTGGCGGAATCCCATCATATGTCCAGTTTGGAATCAGGGTTTACCAGGGGAAGTTTAAGCCCCTT
>JACEEZ010010094.1:92351-127388 GCA_016584305.1 Chionoecetes opilio | reverse complement strand
AAATCCCCCCAAAAATCCCACAAGCACGAGGCGGGAGGAAGAACCCGTCACACTCACAGAGAAATGCCAGAAGAAATAGCAATCTCCATGGGTGCCTTGTCCTCAAAGGTAGCTCAACCAGATGATTTAATTTGTCATTTTTAAAAAGTCATCAAGAAACGACAAACTTTGAGGAAGAAAAAAGCGTTAACAGTCCAAGACTCATGGCCAATAAGATTGCCAGAGGAGTAGTAGACTGCATAAATATTTTTCCCTAAATATTGCATAACAAAAATCTTATGAATTATAAAAATAAAGAAAATCTTATGAATATAATGGTTGTACGGTGTATGGTTTGACCATTGTCTCAGCCCACTAGGACCTCCGTAGGTCTCGGAATATACACAGTCCGCCCTCACCCGGTCACCCAGGGGACATGGTTGCTCTATGATGCACGACAAGGACAGCTGCACGGGCAGTCAGCTTCCACAGTCGCTACAGAGTTTGCCGGCCGGAGCCAGCGCCCTCCTAACTCAAAATTTTTCCCTTTAAATTAAGATGCATGCATATATGTATACTGCATTATGTGTTAAAAAAACTCAAAAATAATAACTAGGTAATGTGAATGGGAGTGAAAAGGAAGGCTAATATTTTTTAGTTTTGTCAATTTCTCAAATGACTCACCAGTTCTTGTAGAAGCGCCTTTTGCATTCCTCTGAGAGATGCTCAGCCCATATGGTCTTGAATGCACGCATGCCCCTGGGAGTGTTTAATTAAGCCCACCACGCCCACACGATCATGGGCGGGGTCTCCAGGATGGTGACGCCCTCAACAACCTCCTTCCGGTTATTTCTGAAACGAATATGACTTAATATGCAAGTAGTAGAACCCTTTCCTCCCCCTTTAAAAAATTGGCTCTAGGTATGTACATTGCATGGCTTTACCATTATCCTCAGCCCACTAGGAGCTCCGTAGGTCTAGGAATATGCACTCTTCCGCCCTCACCCGGGTCACCCCGGGGACAGGTTGCTCTATGATGCCAAACAAGGACAGCTGCACTGAGTCCTTCCACAGTCGCTAGAGTTTGCCGGCCGGGGCCAGCGCCCTCCTGACATCACAAAAACAGAATCTTCGTCCTTTTTTAATAAAAAAATATCAGCAAAATTGTTTTAAGACTTCTTGAGCCAGGTTTGTCCGCCACACGCACGATATGCGTCATGCCGGCCTTGTAGCCCAGGAAGGCGGGGAGGTGCAAAGGGCTTGGAGCGGTCATCCCGGGGAAGGCCTTCACCTTGGGGCGATGGCGGGCGGCCCGCTTCTTGGGGTAGAAAGCCATAGCCCATGGCGGGGAGCACTAAACTTTCGGTGAGACTGGAAAAAAATAACTTCTTTATAGAGCCTGCTCCCGAATTACATTCTAACAATGAAAAATATATATAGTATAACCGTCATACTAAACTGTATTCACTGTTAAACCCGTTATGCTCTGAAACTAAACTAGTGATTATACAGGTTCAGGCATGAAAAGAACTACCCTAAAAGAAAAATTCAAGGGTATACATGGAAAGCTGCAGGATCGATATTTAAGAGATATCAGCAGCGGTCTGCTGCTCGTGTATAAAACTGCATCTAAATATCATCCAAGTTTTTTTTGGGTAAAATTGCAGTTTCAATACAATACATTGACATTGGGTTGTTTTTTCGAAGAATTTAGTCAGTTATCGATCGACGCAGCTGAGATGGATCTCCACGGTAACCAGACAGCTCTCTCTCCTCCTTGGAGAGAGAGCGGTCTGCTAGTGCTTAGTGTTGGCCGAAGCCAGCACCACGGGAGGCGGGTCACAAACCCCCGGCACCCATTCACTGCTGGGTGGACAGGGTCTCGGGTTTTAAGGAAACAGACCAACTGTTTCCGCTCCGCCCGGGGATCGAACCCGGAACTTCTCGGTTGATTACATAACTTGCTCTAAATACGGGGGGCTGCGCCCTTCCAGACCACTTGTAATTATTCAGTTCAGACAGCTATTGTATGGGTTAGAAATACTGCAAATAATCAAATCTTCAAAGACAATCTTATGAATATAATGGTTGTACGGTGTATGGTTTGACCATTGGTCTCAGCCCACTAGGAGCTCCGTAGGTCTCGGAATATACACAGTCCGCCCTCACCCGGGTCCCCCAGGGGACATGGTTGCCTCTATGATGCACGACAAGGACAGCTGCACGGGCAGTCAGCTTCCACAGTCGCTATAGAGTTTTGCCGGCCGGAGCCAGCGCCCTCTTAACATCAATGTTTCCTAAATTAAGAGCATGCATATATAATCCATTGTGTAAAAATATAATAACCAGGTGTGGGCGAATGGGAGTGAAGGAAACTTTAAAAACATTTGAGAATTCGACAATTTCTCAAATTCTGAGACTAATAACAATTTAAACGAAACTTACCCGAGAACTGTACAGTGGAACACTCGCCGACGTGCTAGGTGAAGTGAATAGAACCTAACTTAAAAACTGTGAATAAATGAAAAAATGGGTGAACCGAACCTAACCGCGTACATTCAATCTAGAAAATTCATTGCACTAAAGATAAACCATCCAGGCTATACTGATGCCACAAACCCACTGGCTATGGTAAGATTGCCCATTAAACGGCAACCGTTATATTTTCATTATCGACGGCTGGTTGTACCAGTAAGTTAGAAATGCTGCAAATGGTCAGATCTACAAGTTGAGGACGGTTATAACTACGTGCCTTGTGATGCATTAAACTAAAGTAAAATCAGGAAAAGTTTCGCCTTTCGAAATCAGTGGTGCCCAATACGAAAATTTACCATAAGATCCACGTCCAATGAAGTGTGCATGCAAATTAGTCGGTAAGCTTTAGCGTAAACCTGTTAACAAACTAGCATACCCAAACTTGAAGGTGGTGACCGGCCACTTAATGTCCTGGGCAAAGGTTCATCGCAGCACGGGGCGGGGACGGCGTGGCTTGACTTTACCCTTAAACGCAAAATCTCTGGTTTGAAACAAAACTTAAAGTTATTGGAAAGAGTGGCTTACCTATTCACTATACTCATTACGCACCGGCTATGTGCACTACCACGTGTAGGTCTCCCAGCCTCTTGTAGCTGCCGTATGTTCTCTGATCCCAATGGCCATGTGGTACACTATTCTTACTCATTTTGACCCATTATACGTCACATAACCCACTCAGCGTACACACCAACGATACACAATGACATTCCCGTGGCATTAAACACCACAATAAGTATGATATGGGTAACTAATGGTCCCTAAAGCTATCAAAATAACAGCAGAACGGCACGACACACACTTACCATGATGTCTCGCGGCCGTAGAAGGACACGAGGAGGCTGCGCGGGTCTTTATATACCGTGGCCGCGCACACTGTTGCCGCGTCTTCCTATAATGGCGCGATATTTGAAGGCAGGAAAATGTGCCTAAAACCTGGTTTCCCTCACACAGACCGACGTCGATCTGGAAAGAACATAAGAAATAAGAAAATAAAGAAGCTACAAGAGGCCGTAAACCTACATGTGGTATTCTTGTTACTTAACACTACAAAACATACACCCCCATCTTTCATCCCCATCCATGAAATTGTCTACGTAGACTCCTATTAAAACTCCCTATTGTTTCCGTGGCTAAGTTGGTCAAGATTATTTTAAAATTGGCGTTTCCCTGCACTGTCCCTGTTATTTTTCCCTTACAATTGAATCTCTCTTGATTTAACCCTAAACTTATCTAACCAATCAAAATCTTTGACAGGATCGAACAAACCGTGTAGGTCTCCAGCCTCTTGTAGCTTCTTATTTTCGCATTTTTCTATGTACCCCTTTTAAACTTTATGTTCAGTTCGTTCATTTGTGGCGGGAGTCTGGCCTTTTTAATCGGCACTCCCTGACGTGTTTCTTCTTGCTGTCTGGGTCTTTGGGTTAGTTGTCTTCTCTTATTCTGTCTTTTTATTTATTTCTCTTTCTTTCCTCTTATTTTCTCTGGTCATCCAAAAACTGTTATTGTTCTTTTTGCTTCTTCAAAAATTTCCATGTTCAAAAAATACTCCCCCATTATATCCTCTTCCTCCTCTAGTATGGTTGTTGTAGCCTCGCACTTTTCTTTCTTTCATTATTGTATGCTGGGCACCATAGCAACAAATGTTTTAAATCCTCTTTTCCGCCCCACACAATGTTACGGTATCTTAACCATCTTCTTATCACTTTCTTACTATTCATTATGACATTGTATTCCTCCTAATCGGTAGTCTATGTGAGGGAGACCTCCTTGTTGTTTAATCTGGACCATTATTTTATATTTTAATTTTTTTTTCCACAAAGGGTTAATCCCTCATAATATAACCCCTCAGTAGCTACAAATCCTCGTCACACTCCCAAGTAGAAATTTGTCCTAAAGCCGCTATGTCCTACACAAAATGACTATAAGAACCTTGATGACTGAATATGAAAATGAAAAGTAGCATGAGTAGCAACATAACATCATTTGAATTTAGAATACAAAAAATTCAGCATGCTTGAGGAAAGACAAATTTGAGGGAGGAATGTGAAAAATTAAAAATAAAAAAAAAAAAAAAAAAAAAAAAAATATTTTTATTACAACTCATCTAATCTTAAAAATATTATTTATGTCAAACTTTTCCATTTTCTTTCTATCAAACATTAAACAACGTATAATCCATGTGTTATTTGATTATAACCCATTGTTTTTTTCATATATTATACGCTTCAATAAAAAATTTTTTTTTTAAAAATATTTTATTATAATATTAATTTTAATAATATTATTTTTTTCCAACTTTCCACATTCCCCTTTTCTATATGCATAACAATGGGCCCCAAAAAATTAAGAATGCTTTCATTTGTCTAAAAACTTTCCTCCTTTTATATTTCATATATAAAAAATTTTTAATATATAAAAATATAATATATTAATATAATATATAATATATTTTTCCCAACATTTTCCCACTTTGCCTCCTTTTTATTATTCCATGCAGCATGCACAGTGGCTACCCAGAAAAATTTATAAGGGGGGGGCCAAATAAATAATATATATATAATATATAATATTTTTAAATATATTTTTATAAAATTATATATTATATATAAAATATATATTATATATATATTATATATATATATATTATAAAAAAATTTATATATATAATTTAAGGCCTTTTTCCATTTGCGAATTTCAAGAACCGTTCAGGAAAACCCAAGAGTTCAGGCGTTCCTTTTGCGCACAAAAAACTGGGTCCGAGGAAAAGCGCGTAGGTCAGCAAAACCGTAAAACTTTCTCTACTCACATTGAGAGGTGGGTAGCTTGGGGGAGTTTTCGTTCATAACAAAAAATGGGCGCCTTGGGCCCCCACTTCTTTACGTGAAGGGTTTTTTCCCCATGCACGAATCGGAGAGGGTTCAACGGATAAAAGAGGCATCATGGCTGGTGGGGGCCCTGCGTTCCCGCGTCTTAAACTTATATGATCCCCTTTACAAACAGCTGCTGAGTTTTTTATCTCTCGTCGTTACTCCCTCTTCGTTTTCTCTCTCTCTCTCTTGTTATTTCCTTTTCTCTCCCCCCTTTTTTCTCTCCCTCTCGTTATCTCTCTTGTTATTTTCTCTCTCCCCCCTTTTTCTCTCTCTCTCTTTTTCCCGTTTCTCCTCTCTCTCTCTCTCTCATTCCCCCCCCTTTTTTTCCCCCTCTCTCTCTCTCTCTCTCTCTCCTCTCCTCCATCCTCTCTTCCCCTTTCCTCTCTCTCCTCTTTTCTCCTCCCTCTCCTCTCTCCTCCTTCTCTCTCTTCTCTCTCTCTTTCCTCTCTCTCTCTCTTTTCCCCCCTTTTTTTCCCTTTTTTTTCCATTTTGGCCGCCCCCCCCCTCCCCCCCCCTCTCTTTCTCCTTCCAAAAAAAACCCCCCTTTTCTTTTCGGGGGGGGGGGGGGATCCCAGCCCCCCCCCCCCCCCCCCCTCGGTACGCCACTGACACACCTCTTCCTCTTTAGGAAAAGGTAAGATGGGAGCATAACTATCTGCGCGGGGCCCCTGGGTGCTCATAAACCGTCGCTTTACCTATGACCCCTGTGGTGGGTGAAAACCAAGTAGTAAATAGTATAGTGTACTATGTACACCTTGGTGACAACCCGCTACCCCAGGACAAGGGCTAGTGTGACATCAGGGTTCCCCAGTTACTTTCCCCCGGTTGCCCCACGTACAAATTTTTTAAAAACCCCTGAAAGGAAGGTGAAGAGCTTATTGGGCTGCAGCCGACGCCCTGTAGCGCATTTTCGTGACGTTCACCGCCCTGGTTCAGTTCCAGTCCCGACCGGGTCAGGGTGGACCTGATGGTCGCGAAAATACTCGAGACTGGCCCCGTCCCCATTCGTGTTCCTCTTTGCTGGGGATCGAGTGGGCGGTACTGAACTGAACTGTGGAGGCGGCAGGCGTCCCTCTTGTCAAGATCCTTTTTGTCGTCCGCCTTTTATAACCTGTTCTGAAGACTTTACAACTACCACGCCCTGTGTACTTTAGTCTTATGGTCGCCATCAATCATGGGTGTTTCATGTCTTTATCAGGTCAGACACGAGAGAGTTCCTGGTCGCCTTCCCCGCTGACTGTAGTGCCGCATGCGCCATTCTCTACTCCCCACACTGGTCCAAGTGTCCTGCTATTAGCCGTATTTGTCGCGACCGCTCTGGCCCTGTCTGGACTAGGGCTAGTCCCGGGCGGTCACTGTTTTTGCGAGGGCAGTCTAGACGGTTCAGCCCAGGTCCAGTCCGGTCCGACCCATATATCAGGACCACAACCTTGGCCCAGTCTGGGGATAACTGGCGTATGCGGCACTAAACAGTCAGCGGAAGGCGACCAGGAGCTTCTCGTGCTGCTGATAAGACATGAAACACCATGATGTCGCCATAAGAACTAAAGTATCACAGGCGTGGTAGTTGTAAGTCTTCAGCACGGCTAAAGCGGCGAAACAAAATGACGCTTTGAATATGAACAAGCCCTATTTTTGGGCTCCTGACAGAGCTAGTGCACTAAAGCTATAGGATAGGAAAGATTCGCCACCGGGCAAACCCTGGGGTATACGGAGGCAACCAATGCCAACATCGGGTAACACATTACCAGGCTACCACATAGATTAATCTGAACAAGAAACATACGTCTGGAACGCCGTGCCATCTGACCAAGAGGCCGGCTGTCCGACAGCCGGATCGGAGCCATCCATAACTATCCCAAAATCCATCCCCGGGAGGGGGGCTGAAAACTTGGCGGGGAGAGGAAGGTGGGAGGCCGAGCCGGCACGTAGCTGGTCAGGGACCCAAAATAGGCTTTTCATACTTCAAAGCCGTCATTTTAGGTCCCCTTGAGCTAGTGCACTAAGCTACTACCTGCCCTTGGAGACAGGCAAGAAGCCCCCGACCCCCGCGGGGAGGCAAAAGAGCAACTGCACAAGAACACAACGTACCACTAGTAATACGCACCACACCCGAATCACGCTAGACGTCAATGGGAGGCCCGGCGTCCACCACCAACCAGCCCCCTCCGGACGGGAGGGAGTCCCCAGGGCACACAGGGGGAAGTCCACGACGGAGTGGGACAGTAACGAGCCCGAGCACGAGCCGTACTCCCCTGTCCCCCTTCCCGTACCCTCTCCAACTGGGTGCGGAGAAGGCCAGAGACGCAGCAAGCACCCCCGACCGTCATGGGCGCGAGGAGGGGCGTGACCCCGGATCCGCCGACTCGTGACGCCCCGGAGCCGGCCGGCAATCCCCCTGGTGGTGAGGGACGACCCGTGACAGGATCGCGGAACAGTAACTGCCAGGTCGCACGCCCAGGGCTCGGAACTCCAGGTAACACCGGGCGCCGAAACCGGGCACAAGGGTTGTCCCCAGCAGACCACGCCGGAACGACGACCGGTTGGAGACGTGGTCCTTGCCGCTCGTTCTACCCAGCACCATGGGCGAGAAGGGAGAGGGAGACAGCGGAGCGTCCCGCGAGAAGGTTCGTCCACTGGTGGAAACGGTCAGCGCCCTCAGCTGAGAATCCCGAAAACCCCGTAGCCAGCCATGGCCCCAGGAACAAGGCCCTTCTTAAGGAGGCGGGGGGAAAGGTCCGGCAGCGGCCGACCCAAACTGGTCGCCCTGCAGAACCGGAGAACCTCTCCAGGGACCTAGAAGGACCAGACGGACGGTGAGGGGGGGTTTTTGTGGTAACAAACCCCTCTTCACAGGGTCACAAGAACGGCCGGTCCAGGACCAAAACCCCAACCGCATTTGAAGGGGGTCAACCAGGTCCGCAGGTGAGTTGAGAGGATTACGGAGGACCCTCCCACGGTCGTTGGGCCAGGAAGGGAGAAAACCAGACACCGATCAGAGACTATTCGCGGAGGCCCCTTGAGTTTGAGGAACGACTGAAAGGCTTCCAGTGAGACTGATCTGTCCTCGTAGAGGACGGACGAAGAGCCGCCAACATGTCCTCCGCTACCGCGTCCGAGCCGTCCGACGGAGAGAGGTACGAGAACTCCAGCGTGTAGCTTCAAGTGGAAAGGAAGCCTGGACCGGGAGCTCCTCCAACAAAGCCGAGGGCCCCTATAATGAATCGTGGAGGGACACCTAGGCCTTCATTTCGGGAAACGGGGGCACGTTGGCGCCGGCCAGAGAGAGCCACCATGGTCACCTTGCCCCTGTAGGAACCCGTTTGTTGCAATACCTTCAGGGGGGGGAAAAAAAAGGAACTGGTGCGGAGGACGGACTAAGTAAACATGGCGCCACCTGTTCCAGTCTTCCGTTAGGCGTCCGGGCCTCCCGCAGCTGTCCGGTCCCCCCTCGTCCAAAAAGGGCCTGTAGTTGGGCAGAGCGGGCGGACGCAAAGAGTCGAACCTCCGGATGCCCCACCGCCGACAGAGAGCCGCAAAAGCGCTCCGGGTGAAGCTGCACTCTACCGACGAGCCCTGGAGCGAGACAGTCGTCAGCCCACACCTTCTCCACTCCGCAGGAACCTGGCAGACAGATAAGGTGTAACGGGCCGCCAGACCGAGAGCTGCTTCCGAAAGGGACAACAAATGGCGGATCTGGAAGTCCTTGGCGGTGCGAGACAGTGGACCGCGACCATGTTGTCCCATCTCGAAGCAGAAGACGTCCCATCTGGATCGGGTTCGATCGGAGGAAGAGAAGAGGGACCAGCAGCTCCTTGACGTTGATGTTGATCTGCGCTCCACCCCGGACCACCCGCCGAAACCCTGCCGGCCGTCGGAGATTGGTAGCCCCACCCGACTCCGAACGCATCCGACATCACGAAGACCGTAGGGGGCGGAGGCAGCCACCCCCTTCCACGGCGGAGAAACCCGCCCTCCCCAACCACTTCCAGTAGTGTGAGGGCCAGGGGAGGGACGTCCGGAGCAAGTCGCGGGGCCGCACCGGAAACGCTGTGTTCACACCACCCGGACAAGGCGACGGAGACGATCGACCCCAGGGGAGTGAACTTCTGAGTTACTGCGCTCGAAGTTGAGCGAGCCGAGAAGGGACTCCCAATGCCTCCTTAGACAAAAAACGGGACCAACCGAGGCCCGGTAAAGAGGCTTGATGAAGCTTGGGCGCATTTTCCCCCGAGATGGCGGACCGCAGCTGAACGGGAGTCCCATTGCATGCCCAGCCAAGTACTGCGGGGAGAGGGGGTCATGACGGACATTTTCCCATTGTTGACTAGAACCCCATCTCCCCCGCCACCGCCAAGCTCTGGTCCAGCAGCGAACCGCTTTCCTCCTGAACGGGGCGGACACCAGCCAATCGTTCCAAAACATGAGGCAATTGCCCATCCAGACACCATCCGCGAGTCCACCACCTTTGTGAGCCGCGTAAAACCACGGAGCGTGGGAGAGGCCGAAAGGGCATCTTGGTGAACTGCCACGTGTCCGATCCCACCTGGAAGGCCAGAGCGCCGGAACCGAGGATGAATTGGGACATGCCAGTATGCGTCCTTTAGATCGAGGACGCCATCCATCACCCTTGCCCCCCTCAGCCGAAGGCGGACACACATGAGCCAGGTCAGCATACGGAACCGGTGGTTGCGCACAAATCCGTTTAGGCGGCTGAGGTCAAGATAAGCAGCCCCTTCGAAGAGTCCTCTTGGTACGATGAAAAATGCGGGAAAGAAGACCTTTCCCCGCGCCTTCTCCACTACCCCGGAGGAGTGCATGTCCGACCACGTGGGCGGCGAGCACTGTGGAGACCCGGCGTCCACTGAAGGAGGTCGCCGAAGGGCGGGTAGGGCAATCAGGGCCAGAAAGACCGTTTCGAACCACCCTGGCGGCCCACCTCTCTGGCGGCCAGTCTGCCCGAAACCCGGACAGGAGGCCCTGGAAGGGAGGCTCAAGCGAGAGCGAACCTTAGGAGCTTGTGGACAGTAGCGGGCCCGAGCGAAAGGCCCGCGACCCAGAGCCCCTGAACCGAAGGCCACCCCGACTGGGACGACGAGGATCCTGGGGGCCATCCGACACGGGGGTGAGCACGTCCTGGACTGCCCCTCCCGACGAGAAAGACCCGACGAACACTGCTGGACCCCCTCCCGGAAAACCCCCCGGCCGACGGTACTGGGGGGCGGAGTAGACACACATAATGCGGTGGGGGGATTGAGGCGATACACTGCTGCAAGGGAGGCTCCACAAGACCTCCGAATCGAAGGGACTAATCCGGAGAATCTGCTGTCGAGTCAGCTCCGGCAGGCCCCGAAAGCCTCGCGCCTAAGACCAATGCGGCAGTTACGGCCCGTCAATGGCAGGCGGACCGTCCGGGAGGAGGGATGCGCCGAATGCATCGACAGGCGTCGACAAAGCCCCGACAGACACTTCGCAGGGTCCAGGCCGCCTTCATCCAGGCAACCGGTCTTTGGCCCCCGAGAGAAAGCCCCTGGCATCCTGGCTTCCCTCCACGCACGGGAAGCCATCTCATCCCTGACCAAACTAGGCTCAGCCATAAGGAGGCCAGAGCCATCCACAGCGGCCACCCGAAGAAACCCGGAGGCTGTTCGAGGAGCGTTCAGGCGAGAGAAAGGAATCCGCGGTTAGAGAAGGCTTCCTGTCCCCCGTCACCCGGGAGCGACGCACCTTCCAAATCCGTAACTGGGCCCCAGGGCGTCCTCCAGACGACAAATGGCCAACAAGCCGCCCGTCAACCGTCTCACAAGCAATCGACGGTGGCATCGGGTGCCCAGGTAAACAGAACGGAGAAGAAGGAGGGAGTCCCAAGGCATCCTCTGCAGCGGGACAGGGGAAGTGCACCTAGAAGGGCATCCCTCAGCAGAAAAGGCTGGAAGGGGGCCCGGCGGACAGGAAGCCAGGGGGCGGAAGTCCCCGAACCGTCGTCGCTTGGGCCCGGGTAGGGCAGGCATCCTCTCCCCGTCGTGCACCCAGGTGAGTCTCCTCGACTACCACAGACTCAGAAGGAGGCACCGGTGAGAGGGAAGCAGGCGATGGGGACCTGCGAACGCCTCTGGGACCCAGAAGTTAAGTGGCCCCCATTCCTTGCCAATGAAGATTTCACTGAAGACATCGCAGCCGCAAACCCCGGAGCACGAGAGGTGTAGGGTGGGAAGGCCCAGGAGAGACGCCTGACCAGCCGTAGGAGCCACACAGACCCAGCCGGCAAGTCCCTCGACCTGGGGAGTCAGCGTCTGTGAGGGATGAGGAGACCGCCAGATCCTTGCTCCACCGTCAGCCAACGATCGACGCCGAGCTCAATGGAAGCAGAGGCAGGGGGTCGGGAGGTGCTAGACGAGGAGGAGATGGACGACTTGGCGAGGCCCAGCCGAGAACCCAGAGACCGGTTACGCCCAGGACAGACGGAAGTGCTGACTGCGTTGGGAGGCGCGCCTTCACGCCTTCGAACCACACCACTCCTTGAGGTCAGCATAGGCCTCGCCAGTAATCAGGGCACACCCCCCCCGGGAGGATTAGCCGCAGTCATCCACATCATTACCGGGCATCGGCGGACGAAAAAGGTCCGACAGAAGCACGGGCGTGCGGTATCAGAACTGGTGGCCTCGGGACTAAAGACACCGACAGCCCTGTGCCTCACAATTGATCCGCTGGAAAAGAAGGTTAAAACAGTGAGGGGGAAAGGCTAGACGCAACACGAAACCGCCCCCAACACCCCCACCTGCATCGCCACACGCACTGCCCCGACCCCAGGTAAGTTGATGGTCGGGGGAGGGGGGGGGTCGACTGCACCAGGACCGCTCAACTCCCTACCCGCCCATGTGGAGGGTCCGGGCGATGAGCGGGAAGGTTGGGCACCAGCAAGAGCGACGTACACATCCGCCCATCTCAGCGCACACGTGGCAGGCCAGGGGCGTGGCAGACCAGTAGCCCCCAAACCCCCACACGAGCCCATGGGAGTGTCCGGCGGGGGGGGGGGCGTGGCTGGGAGAACTCGTAACCATCCGCCATCTCAACTTACACGTGGCAGACCATGAACCCCGGAACCCCCCCGCACCGCCGGCCTATGGGATGGCCGGCGGGGGAGGGACGTGGCTGGGAGAACTACGACCATCCGCCCATCTCAGCTTACACGTGCAGACCAGGAACCACCGAAAACCCCCCCGCCCCGGCCTAATGGAGGGCCGGTCGGGTGAGGGGCGTGGCTTGGGAGAACTACTTAACCATCCGCCCATCTCAGCTTACCGTGGCATACCAGGTGTCAGGCCAGGGACGCCTTGGCGGGAAATAATGCCAGGGAGAAGGGTGAAGCCGCGCCCTTGGGGCGTAGCTTAACACCACAGACAACAGGACACCAGCCGAAAATTTTAAGACACAGCTGGCCCCGGCCAGGGATAACGAAAAATCTACACTCATCCCCGTAAAACCTTAACAGGGATTACGAAGCAGAATGGGTAAAAACTTCACACACCCACCGTAAACACGAAAAAACAGCAGGTGCTTACCATATGGCCTGAATAGAAACAACACGTGTTTACAGGAGACGCAGCAGTGTTGACGTGATGGAAGGCAAAAATAAGAATGATGGCTCCGCTCCGGCTGGGCGGACAGCCGGCCTCGCAGATGGCACGCGTTGACAGACGTACCCACAACACAAAGACGGAGGGCCCTCCGGAGGCCTCCGGACATGTCCTATCGGCGGCCCGACGGAAGTGTACGAACGTAGGGCCGCTGGGAGTTTTGCTCAGAGCTCACCGGCGGGCCCGCTCCCAGACGGCCCTCCCTAGGGCTATGAACCATTTGCCGCTGTTATATTAACTGATTGAGGAATATTTATGGTTATACTTTCTAAGTAGTTTGCAGATTATATTAATGGTTAAGGGGTGTTGCACACAACCCATTAGCCGATTAATAGAACTAATGGCTGTTCACACTTATAAAAACATGCTCTATATAATGCACTATGCGTAGAAAATTTAACCGAAATATTCCTGTGTCGTTATCCGTAATACGATGAAAAGAGATTTGCTAGGATCATAATGCTACGGACATTGTTTTTTCCATAAGTACAAAACATTTTCGTTATGGATTTCAGCTGGTGTACGTTGACACTGGACGGCGGTGAACACCTGTAGAAGATATAGGTTGCGGCGACAACTAACAACATCCACCCCACTCGTGCGTTTTCCAGTAACTGATTATTTTCAACTCACACAGCGCCAAGCGCCGGTCAAGATTCCTAAAAAAAACGTGTCCGTACTGCAATTATTTATTTTATTCCGGTCTATTCGGAGATATATGATGAGAGGGAAAACATGTTATAACTAAGTTCTCATTATGTTATCGACGCGTTAAGGTGACAATTTAGCTTTTGTGGGTTTTAAAAAAAAAAAACCCCCCCCTTGTAATTGCTATCGTACGTCTGGCATTTAGTACATTGATAGCTGGAAAAGTTTCAAATAATATGCTATTCTAAATCATGATATTATTCATATGTTAACTCATCATCTACATATTTCCTTATTAGTGACCCGGGGTTGGTAGTAATATGTGTTGATAATATGTTGGAAGTTATTGAAATACGGGAAAATAGGACCCTTGCGTTTATCCGTAATAAGCTTCGCCGCGGTTAATCAAGTGTTATTTTTTATTATCTAGCTACACAACACAGACAAACTGATAACCTTTTTCCATGTAAACCTCCTTCCTAGTACTATCTCAGCTTTATTTCATATGTATCTCTGGTTTTCCTGATAGCGGGAAATATTGAAATAAACTGATCTATGATAATTTCTATACAACTATTATAAAAACTTTTATAACATTTTTTTAATTAGCTTGACAGGCCTAATAATAGTGATTGGTACCGATATTGAAGATACTATGTATATTACTGAGTTAATATTATAATATAAATAATATTTCCCACTTACAAATACGTACCATCGCCAGCGGGGCCTCAGGAGGATTGACGTCAAGCTGCCGCGGCTTGTCCACTACTGATGTAATACTCATCAAGATAATCCTGTAACTGTTGTTTCAAACTGTTGTACACATAGAATATTCAATTTCTTGAAATGCTGTAACATTAATTTCAACATGTAAATTATCCCGTCTGAAAATACACCAGCGATCCTCCGAGGGCTGACGGAGGTACATTTGCCGCCGGCGGCCGCCGTTCGCCGCTCTACACATACGGCCTACGTCGGCCCGCCAGTGATGGTTATCTGGGAATGTTTCTTTTTTCCAGATTCTATGTGTAAGCCTGGTAATGTGTTACCAAGATGTTTTGGAATTGGTTGCCTGTATACCAGGATTTTGCCTGGGTGGCGATGCTTTCCTATCCTATACTTAGTGCACTAGCCTCTAGGGGACCTAAAAAGGATATTGACAGATGACGCCCTGCCGCCTCCCCAGTTCATTCAGTAACGCCCACTCGAATCTCCAGCCAATAGGAACGACGAATGGGACGGGGGCCAGTCCTCGATGTATTTTCGCGAACCATCACTCCCCCTGACCGGTCCCCGGACTGGACTGAACCAGGGCGGTGACGCACGAAAATGCGCTATATGTGGGTCGGAACCGGACCGGACTGGGCTAGGCCCGTTCTAGACTGCCTCGCAAAACAGTGACAGCCCGGGACTGAGCCCATCCAGACCGGGCAGGGGCCGATCCAGCAAACACATACGCCGGCTGTAGTCAGTGTAAGTACTGAGATACTCCTCTTTCGAAAACTTTTCTTGGATCAGGACTACATCTGCGCCAATCGATGACGTGTCACAACGCCAACTTTTACCCTCGGTGCAAGTCTGCGCCAACCCTCCCCTGCTGATCCAGCAAGCGTACTTACTTCCATTTTCCGTGACCGTCACAGGGGCCATATTATGGCGTAGATTTTACACCCCCTCCGTGATGAGGTGTAGATAAGGTGTATCGTCCTATATATAAATAAAATGTAATTTATTAATGCGTAATAGACGTTTAACCACCGTCACAGATTAGGTTAGGTTAGGATTGAAATAATAAGCCTTGGTAGTCGGCAGCGGACGTGTGGTTTACAAATGTTTAGGAGATACAGCCTTGGTGGGCAGGCCGCCTCCTCAGTCTTGTAGGTACTGCCACAAAAAAAAAAAAAACTTCGGTGTTTTTGTTTTATTAGTTTCGTTAATTGGGGCAACACCAGTTTTTTTAGACCACTAGCGGAGTCCTGTGAGCAGATTGTTGTGGACAGGCGAGCACTGGCACCCGCGCTAGAATTAATACTGTTTCACTATATCGTAAATTGGACGTTTTTGAGAATGCAACTTTTGTTCTGATGCCTGCCCCTCAGTGGACCTTGGCACTATGGTTAGGTCACTCAGGAAGGGGGCGCTTGACCCTCATTGCCCCTGATGGTAGTTAGGTCCGTTTGCTAGCCTTTATGGTACAGTCCCCGAACGGATGGGGGGGGGAATGCTCGCCACCGTCGGAGAATGTTCCATTTTGGAATACTTTTTTGAATCACCCTTCCGGCTTTGATGAAATGAACTACCGCACTGTATTGTAATGCTTATTGTACTTCACATCTGGTAAAAGGTTCCAGCGTGCGCTCAGCCTTGGTTAACCCACACGAAGCCGCTATGAAATATGAGGTGCCTCAAAAAATTCTAAGTACCAGTTTAGGTTAGGTATACTTTGTGGTTAAGATTAGTTGGTTTAGGTATACTTGTGGTTTAAGCCTAGGTTATTGTTAGTATATAACTTTGTGGTTTAAGGTTAGAAATACTTTGTGGTTAAGTTCGGTTAGTTATACTTTGTGGTTAAAGGTTAGTATAGGATTAGGTATACTTTGTGGTTGAAGGTAGGTTTAGGTTATATACTTTGTGGTTAGAGTTAGGTAGGTTAGGTAACTTTGTGGTTTACGGTAGAAATACTTTGTGGTTAAGGTTAGGTTAGGTATACGTGTGGTTAAGGTTAGAAAACTTTTGTGGTTAAGTAGTAGGTATACGTGGGGGTTAAGTTAGTTAGGTTTTCGGTTAGTTATACTTTGTGGTAAGGTTAGAAATACTTTGTGGTTAAGGTTAGGTTAGGTTCTACTTTGTGGTTAAGGTAGGTTAGGTTTGGTTAAGGTATACTTTGTGGTTAAGTTTAGTTAGGTTGGTTCGGTATCCTTTGTGGTTAAGGTGAGGTTAGGTATACTTTGTGGTGTAAGGTTAGTTAGGTTAGGTATACTTTGTGGTTAAGGTTAGGTTAGGTTAGGTTAGTTACTTTGGGGTTAAGGTTAGGTTATGTATACTTTTGTGGTTGGGTTAGTTAGGTATACTTTTGTGGTTAAGGTTAGTTCGTTCGGTTTAGGTCTACTTTGTGGTTGGTTGAGTTGGTTTTATCCTTTGGTGGTTAAGGTGTAGGTTAAGTTTAGGTCAGGTATACTTTGTGGTTAAGGTTAAAGGGTTAGTTAGATTTTTACATATAGTGACTTTGATGATTTTTGGGGGAGCCATTAATACTTATATTTTGCTTCCCCCCACCCAAAAACCCGTATTCCCCGCCAGTTTTCCCCAGCTTGTTGCTATAGGGGGAAGAAAAAAGATAGGGAGTGAGACTTCTTCAAAGTTTTACCGACATTTTTTTTTTTTACGGTCGGCGAGAGTTCCTATTAGCGACAGTTCAAGTGTTATTTATTAACATAAACAGTACCCGGACTCTATATATTTAAACAGCTTTTACCCCGTGTTTGTGAATTCAGGGACCAGAATATCGGGGGTTAGTTTTTATGATTGGGGGAGTCCTGGGGTTTTTGACATTTTACGTACCAATTCCATGTATCGTATTGGAAGTGTATTTTTAAATTATTTTGGGACAGCGAAAAACTTGTCCATAACGAAATACCTTTTTATTCTTTCATTTGCATCTATTATACAAGTGAACTGCCGAAACTTTTATGTCCGGCAAGACGTCTCGGTTGGTGTTTCAGTTTATAAACTGGACGATAACTGCTCGTCACTACCCCGCCATTACCACATGCGTTTTTCCTATATTTTTTTCGGTTTAGTGTACTGTACAGTATTAATGCACTTCCGCGTAACCTTTTTAAAACTTATGGTATTATCTAGTGTTTGCCCATCACTCCCCCCTCTCTCTCTCTCCCCCAAAACAAGCTTGGGACCTGGGAATGCAGTATATAGGCTTGGGGTACAAATATGCGTCGCAACTACATACTTTTTTTTGAGTTATGGAAATTTAAAAATTCTCTAGATTTTAGGGAAACTTCATTGGATTTCTTCTGAGTCCAGAGCCTTGGTGAACCTGACGATCCTCACAGAATGATGAATGAAGTGTTAGAAACCCCCTCCCCCCCGCTAGGAGGTTAGGTTGGTTAGATTTGGTTAGGTTAGGTTAGGTTAGGTTAGATTTTTGGTTAGGTTAGGTTTGGTTAGGTTAGGTTAGGTTATCGGTGGGCTCCAGCCCCCCACTAGGTTTAGGTAATTTTGTTAGGAGGCAAATTCTCTAAGATATAAGGAAATTTAACCCTACATCTAGGGATTTTAACCCCCTAAACAACTCTTAAATTACGTGGTTTCCGAGCATAATTTGTTCACCACCCGAAAACCCCGCATTCCCACAGGTGCCCAAACTTGTTTTGGGGGAGTGAGAGTATGGCAAATCAACAGAATTTAAAACCAATTATATACCATATTGAGAAATGATATGTGTCTTAGACTAGTACGCATCACAACACACCTCCCTCCTCTTCCAGAGGCCCCCCAAACCATATAGGAGGTTTGGTGTAGGGTATTATTGATTAGGGTAGTTTATATTTTGGTTAGGTTAGTTTAGATCTGGTTGCTTTGGTTATATTTAGGTTCGGTTAGGATTAGTTTATCGGTGGGTCAAACCCCCCGCTAGGCTAGGTTAATTTTTTGTTGGGCAAATTTCTCTAGATATAAGGAAATTAACTTTAGATCTAGGGAGTTTGTCCTACCTCTACACAATTCTTAATTACGTGTCCGAACGCATTATTTGCTCCCCACCCCCACCCGAAAAACCCCCGCTTCCCACAGGTGCCCCAAACTTGCTTTGGGGGTTAGTGGAGAGTATGGGCAAACATTAAAATTTACCGGAAAAACTAGTCGTGTTCTCAGAAAATGACCGCGCAGTGTGCCTCGTCGCATTTTTACCAAAAACACTAATTTTAGGCAAAAATCTAGTCATGTTTCAGAAAATGACTGCGCTGGTCCCTAGTCATTTTATAAAATAGCACTAATTTTAAACCCAAGAAAAACTAGTCAGGTCCTAGAAAATGACCGTGCAGTCCCTCTCGTCCAATTTTTACCAAAGGCAACTAATTTTAGGCAAGGAAAATCTAGGCAGTGTTTCGAAAATGAACAGCGCAGATCCTCGTTTCATTTTTACCGGTTATCTTTCCCCTTAATATCCTACTAACAGCAAACCATTACCTTCGGCGAGAGTTTCCCGATTGTGTCAGGACGAGAATTTCGTAGACGATAGACCAGGTACCGTTCTCATTATCCCTGAATTATACGATTAGGTCACTCAGATGTCCTGGCCTCTTAACGCGCCCTTGAATTATATGAATTATCTGGTCAAGCCATGATGTCTCGCCCCTTTTTGTCCCTGAAATTATTAGGTTAACCGGATTGGCTTGGCCCATTATTGCCCTAGAATCTTTATTAAAAGTCAATCAGGATGTCTGCGCCTTAATTATTGCCTCCAAATTGTTTATTTCTCCTGGTCATCTGTACTGTCCAATGGTACCCTTAGTGGGGTACCGTGATTCGGTATTTCGGGCCCCTATAGTAGCATGCATACCCAGCATACAGGGCAGTTTACGGTCGTTTTTCAGAGCACCCAATTTTTTTTTCTTGGCCTACAATAGGTGGGCTTGTTCTAATGGAGATTAGTTTTATTTTTGCGCAAACCATAAAAAAAAAAAAAAAAAGGTAATACTTTTGTGTTAGGTTAGGTTAGGTTTCATGAAAACCTATAAGGTTATTTAGGTTTTTCATTAAAACCTTTAAGGTTAGGTTAGATTTCATTAAAACTTCGAAGGTTAGGTTAGGTTTCTTAAACACTATATGTTAGGTAAGTTTATTTTTTTCAAGAATAAGCAAAAAATTTTTGGTTTTTTTTTTTTTTTTTTTTTTTTGCGCAAATAACACTATCTCCGTTAGAACAAGCCTATTGTAGGCCAAAAATAGTCGGTGGTCTCTTAAAACGCCCGCGAAACTCGTCAGTATGCATTTAATATAAGCGGGCCTGAGTCAACTATGCGGCCCAATCAACTGTATCCCCTTAGTGTAGGGAATCACACTCGTTCACAACCGGAAGTCCACGTGTTTCGATCCCCGGGTGGAGCGGAAAAGTTGGCTGTTTCCTAAACCCGAGCCCCTGTCCACCCAGCAGGGAATGGGTACCGGGTGTTTAGCCGGGGGTTTAGTAACTCCGCCTCCCGTGGTGCTGGCTTCGGCAACACTAATAAGCAACTAGCAGACAGCTCTCTGCTTGGGGTGTCTGCGAAGAGCTGTCTGGGTACAGCAGAGATCCATCTCCAAGCTGTCGTCCATACTGACGAATTCTTCAATCATCATCATCAAACCCCTTCCTATCGCGTTTAAACATGATACATCGATGTGTTGTGTCAACCCAGAGGCCAGCTGAGTATCAGCTGATTAATGTTTGTAAACATTATTTATCACGTGACACAGCCTTGTGATTGGCTGATGATCTGAATAGATATATAAACACTGCTGTATTTCGCTATTAGCGGAAGGATGAAGGTCCATGGTATTAGCCACCCATAGCCTGTCTCTGTGGAGAGCTCCGAGATACTCTTCCCTGCGCCCGGTGTAAGTCCATCTCGCATATTATTCAACGTCCTCGGCGCAAGAGGGGGGTGAGGGTTTTTCGCCGGAGTAGCATTTACGGGACCATACTTACCGCTTGACCTTACACTTTTTTGCTGATCTGGCCCCAGAGCGGTCCGAAAATTACGCTTTAGATGCTCTGGATTCAAACCAGGGCCCACCGATTCGGTAGCTATGCACGGTAGCACATTAGGCACATGCGTAGCTTAGTTAACATATGTCTGAATTCCAATGATCTGAAAACTCGAGAAATGCCAGTGATCGCTGGCAGGTTTTAAACTCAAAGGTTGATCTACTGTGTTTTTTGTCTCCGCGACTAATATTTTTTTCATAAATTAATTTCGCGATAAACATTGATGCACCGCATCTGAATACAAAAATATATTCTGTTCTGTTGTTTCTACTAATTATATGGATTGACATGCATTACGATGAACGTTCTATAATAGCAATTTATAATGCAAATTAACCTCGCCTCGGTAGCAGCTTAATATATGTTTTACATGTAATTGGTGGCATGTAAATTTGGGGCGTGCTCACACTGTTTTCTAAGACAGTACTGCTGCGTCATGGCAATGCGCTTGTCAAATAGCAATAAGCAATGCCTTGGAAAAAACGAGAATAAAGAATGCCGAAATCGCTTGTTGCTGCGACAATGTAGGTTATCAATTGTATAAACTAACATACATTGAATGTTTAAATACTAATACTAAAATACATGGAGAAATGGATCTAAATACTAATACTAAATACATTTACGAATGTATTTAATACTAAGTACTAAATACATCATTGTATTGAAAGGCCCTCTTCCATTTGTGCCCAAGGCTGCATGAACCAGTTTCTTGTTCAGTGTTCAGGGTTTGGGTTCGCACGTGGTCACATGGACGCAAAAAAACCCCGTTTTTTGTTTACAAACATACTCCAGCTTGGCGAGGCAATTTAAGAGAGAGAGAGAGAGAGAGAGAGAGATAGAGAGAGAGAGAGAGAGAGAAGAGAGAGGAGAGGAGAGAGAGAGAGAGAGAGAGAGAGAGAGAGAGAAGAGAGGAGAGAGAGAGATATAGAGAGAGAGAGAGAAGAGAGAGAGAGAGAGAGAGAGAAGAGAGAGAGAGAGAGAGAGAAGAGAGAGAGAGAGAGAGAGAGAGGGAGAGAGAGAGAGAGAGAGAAGAGAGAGAGAGAGAGAGAGAGAGAGAGAGAGAGAGAGAGAGAGAGCCCTCAAAAAACCCCGGGCCCCTAGGGGGTTTTGGGGGGGGTTTCGGCCCCCCCCCCCCAGTGAGGTTAGGGGGTGTTTTTTTTTCAGATTATTATGTGTACCCTGGTAATGTTTTTAAGATGTTGGAATTTGGGTTTGCCTGTTCCCCAGGGTTTCCCGGGTGGCGATCTTTCCTATCTATATTTGTGCAAGTCTAAGGGGACCTAAAAAGGATTTTGACAAGATGGACCCCTGCCGCCCCCACAGTTCATTTCATTTACCGCCCATCGATCTCCCAGCCAATAGGAAGGACGAAGGGGAGGGGCCCCCCAAATTGATGTATTTTCGCGACCACAGTCCACCCGCCCCGGCCCGGACTGGATGAACCGGGCGGTGAACGTACAAAAAAGCCAATTGGGGGTTCGGCCCGGATGGACGGGCTAGCCCGTTCTAGATCCCCTGCAAAAAAGGACCCCCCGGGGACTAGCCAGTCCAGACCGGGGGGGGCCAGATAAAGCAAAACACATACCCCGGTGAGTCAGGGTAATTTTGAGATTCCTTTTTTCGAAAACTTTCTTGGATCAGGAGCTACATCGCGCCAAATCGATACGCACAACGCCCCAGATTTTTACCCCTCGGTGAAAAGTCTGCGCCAACCTCCCTGGCGGATCCAGCAACGTTATTACCCTTTTTCGTGAGTAAAGGGGCCCAATATTATGGCGTAGATTTACACCCCTCGATGAGGGGGGTGTAGAGAAGGTGATTAATATATAAATAAAAGTAATTTTTATGCGAATAGACGTTACCACGGACAGATTGGGTTTAGGTTAGGATGAAATATAAGCCATTGGAGTCGGCAGCGCGGTTTTTACAAATTTTTTAGGAGTACAACCCTTTGGTGGGAGGCCGCCTCAGTCGTGTGGGTAGCCTCGGTTTTTTTTTTATTAGTTTTATTGGGCAGCACCAGTTTTTAGACCACTAGCGGAGCCGGAGCAAAAATTGGGGGACGAGGCGACCCGGGCATCCGCGGCAGTTTAATATTTTTTACAATCGTAATTGGGTTTTTTTGGAATGAAAACTTTTGTTCTGATGCCGCCCCTCAGTGAGGCACTAGGTTGGGCACCTCAGGACGCTTGACCCCACCCCCTGAAGGGTTTTAGGTCACGTTTGAGCCTTAATGGTACGCCCCCGAAGGGAAAGGAAAATGCTCGCCCACCGGGAGAATTTTTTTTTGGGAAAACTTTGGAACCCCCCCCTTTTCCGGTTTGACGAAATGAACTCCCGCACTGTATTTTTAGCTTTTTGTACTTCACATCTGTAAAGGTTCCAGCGTGCGCTCACCCTTGGGTTAACCCCAGGGCCCCCGTAAAAAATTGAGGTGCCTAAAAAAAATCTAAGTCCTTTGGTTAGGTATACTTTGGTTAAGATTGGGTTTAGGTTAGGTATATTTGGGTTAAGGTAGGTTAGGTTGGGTATATTTTGTGGTTAAGGTTAGAAATATTTTGTGGTTAAGGTGGGTTTGGTATACTTTGTGGTTAAGGTTGGGTTTAGGTTAGGTAATTTGTGGTTAAGGTTTGGGTTTAGGTTAGGTAATTTGGGTTAAGGTTAGGTTGGGTTAGGTAACTTGGGTAAGGGTTTTAGAAATACTTTTGGAAAGGTTAGGTTAGGATACTTGTGTTAATTTTTAGAAAATTTTGGGTTAAGGTTAGGTTGGGTATACTTTGGTTAAGGTTAGGTTGGGTTGGGTTTTGGGTATATTTTGTGGTTAAGGGTTTTAGAAATATTTGGTAAGGTTAGGTTTGGTATATTTGGGGGTTTTAAAGGTTGGTTAGGTTTGGTTGGGTATACTTTGTGGAAAGGTTAGGTTGGGTTTAGGTTAGGATATTTTGGGTTTAAGGTTGGTTAGGTAAAATTTTGGGTTAAGGGTTGGGTTTAGGTTAGGTATACTTGTGGTTAAGGTGGGTTTGGTTGGTTAGGTATATTTTGGGGTTTAAGGTTAGGTTGGGTATCTTGGGGTTTAAGGTTAGGTTTGGGAAACTTTGGGTTAAGGGTTAGGGGTTGGGTTTAGGAAACTTTTGGTTAAGGTTGGGTTAGGTAGGATATTTGGGTTTTAAGGTTGGGGTTGGTTTTAGTTAGGTATACTTGGGGTTTAAAGGGTTAGGTTAGGTTAGATTTTTAATATGTGACTTTGAGATTTTTGGGGGAGCCTTTAAACTTTTATTTGTTCCCCCCCCCAAAAACCCGTTTTCCCCCGCCAGTTCCCCCCGGCTTTTTGGCATGGGGGGAAAAAAAAAAAAAAGTGGGGGTTTAAAGGGGCTTTTTTCAAAGTTTTACCCCATTTTTTTTTGTCGGCGAGAGTTCCTTTTGCGACATTTACAAGTTTTTTTATTAACATAACAGTCCCCAAAATCTATATTTTAAACAGTTTTTCCCCGGGTTTTTGTAAATTCGGGGACCGAATACGGGGTTAGTTTAGGTTGGGGGGAGTTGGGGTTTTGACATTTTTACGTAAAAAATGTCCATGTATCGTTTTAAGTGTATTTTTAAATTATTTTGGACAAGCGAAAAAATTGTCCAAAACGAAATACCTTTTATTTTCATTTGACCTTTTACAAGGGGAACTGCGAAAACTTTTATGGGGAAGACTTCTGGGGTTGGTGTTTCATTTAAAAGGACGATAACTCCCGGGTACTACCGCCATTAAAACCACTCTTTTCTAAAAATTTTTTTTTTAGTATAGTACAGTAAAAAGCACTTCCGGAAAACCTTTAAAACTTATGGTATTATTCTAGTTTTTGCCCATACCCCCCCCTCCCCCCCAAAAAAGCTTGGGACCTGGGGGAAGCAGGAATATGGCGGGGGGTACAAAATAGCTGCAACTACATATTTTTTGAGTTAGGGAAATTTAAAAAAATTCTCTAGATTTAGGGAAAATCATTGGATTCTTCTGAGCCCAGGAGTGTGAACCTGAGATCCTCACAGAAGATGATAAAGGGGTTTGAAAACCCCCCCCCCCCCCCCCCCCCCCCCCCCCGTAGGGGGTAGGTTGGGTTTAGTTTTGGTTGGGTTAGGTTGGGTTAGGTTAGATTTGGTTGGGTGGGGTTTTTGGTTAGGTTAGGTTAGGTTATCGGTGGGTCAACCCCCCCGCTAGGTTAGGTTTTTTTTGGTTAGGCAAATTTCTCTAGATAAAAGGAAATTCCCCTAATCTGGGGAAATTTTTTAACCCCCTAAACAACCTTAAATTACGTGTTTCCGGGACGATAATTTGTTCCCCCCCCGAAAACCCCGCATTCCCACAGGGCCCAAACTTTTTGGGGAAGTGGGGGAGTATGGGCAAACATAGAATTTTACCAAACTTATATACATATTTTGAAAGTATAGTTGTCTTAGACTAAACTAACAGACACAAACTCCCTTCCAGAGGCCCCCCCCAACATATAGGAGGTTTTGGGTTTGGGTTTATGATTAGGGTAGGTTTATTTGGTTAGGTTAGGTTAGATCGGTTAGATTTGGTTAGATTTAGGTTAGGTTGGTTAGTTTATCGGGGGTCAAACCCCCGCTAGGCAGGTAATTTTTGTTGGGGAAATTTTTTAGATATAAGGAAATCTTTAGATTAGGAGTTGTTCCTCTAACAATTCTTAAAAAAAGTGTCCGACGCATTATTTTTCCCACCCGAAAACCCCGCATCCAAAAGGGGCCCAAAATGTTGGGGGTTATGGGAGAGTATGGGCAAAAATTTGAAATTTACCCCGGGAAAAAATAGCAGTGTTTGAAAATGACCGCGCAGTCCCGCCCTTTTTCCAAAAAACATAATTTTGGGGGAAAAAAAGTCAGTGTTTCAGAAAAAGACTGCGCAGTCTCGTTATTTTATCAAAAACACTAATTTTTCCAAGAAAAAAACTAGCAGGCTAGAAAAAGACCGTGCAGTCCTCGTCCCTTTTTACCCAAAAACACTAATTTTAGGGAAGGGAAAAACTAGTCAGGTTTCAGAAAAAGACCCCGCAGTCCCTCTATTTTTACCGGGATCTTTCCCCCAATATCCTACTAACCTAACCTACCCTTCGGCGAGATTTCCCCGGGTGTGTAGGACGAGAATTTCGGTAGACGAGAGACCAGGGACCGTTTCATTTCCTGAATGATACGATTTGGTCACTCGAAGTCGCCCTTAACGCCCCTTTAATATATGATTATAGGTCAAACCCTGAGTTGCCCCTTTTGTCCCTGAATTTTAGGGGTTTTTAATCCGGATGGTGGCCCATTTTTGCCCTAAAAATTTAAAAAGTCAATCAGGATGTCTGCGCCTTAAATATTTCCTCCAAATTTTTTATTTTGGCAATTTTACTGTAATGGTACCCTTAGGGGGGTACCGTTGATTTGGGGGCCGCCATAGTAGCAGCAACCCCCGACGGGCAGTTTAACGGTCGTTTTTAGAGAACCCCAATTTTTTTTTTCTTGGCCTACAATAGGGGTTTTTTTCTAATGGAGATAGTTTTATTTTGCGCAAACCCATAAAAAAAAAAAAAAAAGTATACTTTTTGGTTAAGGTTAGGTTGGTTCATTAAAACCTATAAGGTTAGGTTGGTTTTATTAAAACCCTTTAAGGGAGGTTAGGTTTTATTAAAAAACCTTTTAAGGGGAGGTTAAATTTTCATTTAAAAACCCATAAGGTTTGGTTTTAAATTTATTTTTTTTTAAATTTTTTTTTTTTTTTTTTTTCGCAAAAAAAACATCTCCGTTAGAACAAGCACCATTTTAGGCCAAGAAAAAATATCGGTGCTCTGAAAAAGCCCGCGAAATCTCAGTTGCTTTAAATATAGGCGGCCATATTCAACTGGCGGCCCCCAAACAACTGTATCCCTTTTTTGTAGGGGAAGCACACTCGGTTTACAAAAACCCAGAAGTCCCGGGGCGATCCCCGGGTGGAGCGGGAAAACAGTGGGCGTTTCCTTTAAAACCCGAGCCCCTTTCCCCCCAGCAGTGAAAGGGTACCCGGGTGTTAGCCGGGGGGTTTTTTAACCCCCCCTCCCGGGGTGCTGGCTTCGGCCAACACTTAAAACACTAGCAGAAGCTTTGCTTGGGGTAGTCTGCGAGAGAGCTGTCTGGTTACAGCAGAGACCATTCAGTGCGCAAAAACTGACGAAATTTTTAATCATCATCATCAAACCCCTTTCCCTTACGCTTTTTTAAAAATGATCACGATTTTTTTTGAACCAGAGCCAGGAGTAATAGCTGATTAAAGTTTTGTAAAAATTATTATCACGTGACAGCCTGTGATGGCTGATAGATCTGAATAGAAATTAAAACATCTGTGATTTGCTATTAGCGAGGTGACGTCAATGTATTTGCCAGCCAATCAGTGTTTGTGGAGATTTTTCCCCCAGATACTCTTCCCCGCGCCCGGGTAAGTCCACTCGGGATTTTTCCAAAAAGCCCCGGCGCAAGAGGGGGGGGAGGGTTGCGCCCCGGAGTAGTTTTCACCATATACACCGCTTACTTTCACTTTTTTTTCGGATCTGGCCCCAGAGCGGTGCGAAAAATACGCATTTCTCGGATTCAAACCAGGGCCCCAAAGTTTTTTTTTAGCTAGGCACGTGCAATTAGGCCATTCGTAGCTTAGTTAAATTTTCGAATTAATACTGAAATCGAAAATGCCAGTGGCGGGAGGTTTTTTTAAAAAGGGTTTGGTCACTGGTTTTGGTCCCGGGGTAATATTTTTCAAAAAAATTTCCATAAAAATTGATGACCGACGAAACCAAAAAATTAAAATTTTGTTTGCATTTAAAATGTTACATGGGAATTTATATAGCAAATTTTTGAAATTTTCCCCCATACAAAAAAATATATTTTTTCTGAAAAGTGGCATGTAAAAGGGGGGATGGAAAGTTTTTTTAAAAAAGTACGCTGGTTTTCAAAGTTGTCAAAAACAATGCAATGCCTTGGAAAAACGAAGAAAAAGCCGAAAATTTTGGCTTTTTTCGCAAGAGGTTAAATTTTAAAAAAATAAAAACTTGGAAAAAATAAAAAAATACATGGGGAAAAAGTTTAAAAAAATAAATACTTTTACGGAATTTTTATTTTAAAAATTAATTTTTAAAATCCTCGATTGAAAAACCTTTTTTGGCCCCAACGAAGAACCATTTTTTGGTTGGGGCGCGGGCACAAATGGCCCCAAAAAATTTTTTTTTTTAAAAATATTAGTGGGGAGCAAAAAAAAGGGAAAAAAGAGGGAAAAGGGGGAAGAGAGAGAGAAAAAGAGAGAAAGGGGGGAAAGAGAAAGAGAGAGAGAGAGAGAGAGAGAGAGAGAGGGAGAGAGAGAGAGAGATGAGAGAGAGAGAGAAGAGAGAGAAGAGAGGAGAGAGAGAGAGATGAGAGAGAGAGAGGAGAGGAGAGAGAGAGAGAGAGAGAGAGAGAGAGAGAGAGAGAGAGAGGAGAGAGAGAGAAAGAGAGAGTATATAATAATATAATAATATAATAATAATAATATAATAAAGTTTTATTTCCACCGGCAGTGGTTATTCGTTACATACAATTATTTTCAAGATAATAGCTACATAAATTAAATTACACAATTTTGCATTAAAACATTAAAAATATAAAATTATAAAATTGTAAAATTGTAAAATAGAAAAATAATCGATATTAAAATATATATACAGAATATGCTAATAAAAAGTAAAGGAATAAAAGCATTATTAAAAGAAAACAAATATATAAGTAAAATCATTATAAAAGGTACATATATTTCTACCTAAGAATATACTATATACATTAAAAGAAAAAGTTCTATACTAAAATTCATTTCCATCCCGAAGTACAAATTTGAGTTTAGTTTTGAAAGACTGTAGGGTGTTAGCATCTTTAACTAGCGACGGGAGGCTGTTCCATAACTTGGGGCCCCTTACAGAGAGAGATCTGGCCCCCATGTCTGTGTTGGTCTTAGGGACGTACAGGTGATCTCGCTGTCTGGTGGTGCTACCAGTAACGTCCTCTACAGTTGGAAAAGTCAGATTAGGATCTAGATGGGTCATATACTTGAACATAGTGACCCCTGTGTCGTGAGTTATTTGGTCTTTAACATTCAGCCATTGTAGTTCTTTCAAAATTGGAGTCACATGATCGTACTTCCTGGCTTTACCATCTACTACTTTTGCTGCAAAATTCTGTAGTTTTTGAACATTGTTTAGGAGAGTTGTGTTTGCTGTGCCCCATATTACATTGCAATAATTAATAATGCTAAGTACAAGTGATTGTATAATTGCTGTGCGAGTATCCTTGTCGAAATATTCTTTTATTCTATTTACATACATTAGAGATCCGGTTACTTTTTTATACTCATTTCACATACATGTTTGTTAAAAGTCATGTACCTGTCCATGGTAGTCCAAGGTTTTTACATGTGTGGTGGGTTGAAGGGTTGTGTCGTGGTGCTGTATAGTGAGATTGTCTGGTATCTGGGATAATAGTTGATAGGTACCTATGAACATACACTGTGTTTTCTTAGTATTCAGTAGTAAACCATTTTTCAGAAAGTACAACTTTGCTTTATGTAAGGTTTCCTGTGTTTTCTGAATGAGGGTGTCAAGGTTATTGATAAGGTTGTTGTGTAGGATTTGTGTGTCATCAGCGTATTGCACTAATATACAGTCATTAATATAATGCGACATATCATTCACGAAAATGTTAAAACAATATGGGCCAAGTATAGAGCCCTGCGGGACACCGTACGTAACATGTAATTTCGAAGAAGTAGTGTTATGTAATCGTACTGACTGCGTTCTCCCATTTAGGTAACTGTCAAACCGGAAAGTATCAACATTGTGTTGTTCAAGTTTCTTAAGTAGGATGGTGTGGTTGACACTGTCAAATGCTTTAGATAGATCGCATAAGGATAATAGTGACACCCGCTTCCTGTCCATGTTGTCATAAATGTGGTTAGTAATGGCAGTAAGGGCTGTTTCGTAGATAAATTTATGACGAAAGCCATGCTGGTTGTTAGATAGGAGATCATTTGACTCGAGGAAAGTTGTGAGTTGAGTAGCAACAGTTTTTTCAATTACCTTAGAATAGATAGGGAGGAGGGAAATGGGGCGGTAATTACTGACATCATCTGTGTTTCCATTCTTGTAAAGAGGGGTAACGGTGGCATGCTTCCACTGATTCGGAAAAAGACCGGTTACGATGGAGGTGTTTATAGTAAATGTCAAATAATAAGCTAAAACATAAAGTGAATCTTTAACGAAACGCAGGGAAATATTATCTGATCCAAACGATTTAGTGTTGTTAAGGTGCTTGATAGTTAAGATGACCGTGTTCGTATCGACGGGTTGGGGCCGGAAATGTTCTACTGACGAGGATACTCTAGCGTCTCTTGTAGTTACATTTTGGTCGGGGATGTTACGCAGAGACTGTTGTGTTTTTTTGTAAGTAGTTTCACCAACAGTTGCGAAAAAAGTATTAAAATCTTCCGCTTTACTTTTTTCAGCGTCAGATGTGTTGGCAGAGGAGAGAGAGAGAGAGAGAGAGAGAGAGAGAGAGAGAGAGAGAGAGAGAGAGAGAGAGAGAGAGAGGAGAGAGGAGAGAGAGATGAGAGAGATAGAGAGAGAGAGAGGAGAGAAATAACGAGAGATAACGAGAGAGAGAGAGAGAGAGAGAGAGAGAGACGAGAGATGAGAGAGAGAGAGAGATAACGAGAAACGAGAGATAACGAGAGAGATAACGATATAACTCAGCTAGCTGCTATGTGAAGGACATATCAAGTTTAAGATCGCGGGAGGAAGAGATGGCTGCCACAGGCAGTATGCCTTATGCGTCTGAATCCCCCGACTCGTGCATGGGAAAACCCTCACGATAAGAGAAAAGGGCCAAGGCGACATTGTTTGTATGAAATGAAAACTCTACCCAAGTAACCCAACCTCGCAATGTGCGTAGGAAAGTTTCACGTTTGTGCGGAGTCACTACGCGCTTTTGCCTCGACCCCAGGTTTTCAGTGCGCAAATGAACGCCTCGAATGGGTTCCGGTGAACTGGTTTGAAATGTCGCAAATGGAAGAGGCTTAAATACATTTGTAAATACATTTCAAATATACACAAATTTTAACATGTCCGAAAGAAATGGATTTCTTTATATTTTGGGTTTCCTTAGAAATTTCCTTCTTAGGCCTAAATTTCCAAAAAATAAGGAAAGTCACTTTTGCAGTGGAACACTGGTTTCACTGTACATCAGGGTTTGCCAGATAGTTTGGCGGTGTATGGCCAAATTAACTGATAAAAAAGTATTTACATTTTTATATTATGAGTATTTAAATACAATGTATTTAAATACTCATAAAAGTATTTAAATACTGTATTTAAATACATGACAATCAATGTATTTATAAATAGGTACATTTATAAATACACAAATGTATCTAAATACGTATTTAAATACTGCCCAGCTCTGCGTACAAACTTGTGAGTAATTATAACTATGTAGTGGTTTTCCTGTATATTTCATCCCCCCAACATGTCTCAGAAGCATTAGAGTGTAGTCAGTCAGTCAGTCATAGGTGATGATAATAGTAAGAACCATTGACACTACGTATAGACCATTTAAGCTGATACAATTATAGGCACTGTTGAGTAATATTGGGCTATAAGCTGTATGAACCATTTAAGCTGATACAATATAGGCACTGTTGAGTAATATTGGGCTATAAGCTGTATAGACCATTTAAGCTGATACAATATAGGCACTGTTGAGTAATATTGGGCTATATTAAGCGGTATAGACCATTTAAGCTGATACAATATAGGCACTGTTGAGTAATATTGGGCTATAAGCTGTATAGACCATTTAAGCTGATACAATATAGGCACTGTTTAGTAATATTGGGCTATAAGCTGTATAGACCATTAAGCTGATACAATATAGGCACTGTTGAGTAATATTGGGCTATAAGCTGTATAGACCATTTAAGCTGATACAATATAGGCACTGTTGAGTAATATTGGGCTAATAAGCTGTATAGACCATTTAAGCTGATACAATATAGGCACTGTTGAGTAATATTGGGCTATAAGCTGTATAGACCATTTAAGCTGATACAATATAGGCACTGTTGAGTAATATTGGGCTATAAGCTGTATAGACCATTTAAGCTGATACAATATAGGCACTGTTGAGTAATATTGGGCTATAAGCTTTATAGACCATTTAAGCTGATACAATATAGGCTACTGTGGAGTAATATTGGGCTATAAGCTGTATAGACCATTTAAGCTGATACAATATAGGCACTGTTGAGTAATATTGGGCTATAAGCTGTATAGACCATTTTAAGCTGATACAATATAGGCACTGTGTTGAGTAATATTGGGCTATAAGCTGTATAGACCATTTAAGCTGATACAATATAGGCACTGTTGGTAATATTGGGCTATAAGCTGTATAGACCATTTAAGCTGTACAATATAGGCACTGTTGAGTAATATTGGGCTATAAGCTGTATAGACCATTTAAGCTGGTACAATATAGGCACTGTTGAGTAATATTGGGCTAAGCTGTACTATACTTTTGTTCTTTTTACAGTGCTGTGTGTGCAGTGTTCAGTATTGACAAGAGTAATGCTGGACTAACTTTTGTACATTGCAAGTTCAGTACAAACCCCACAAACGTACGTAAGTATTATGGGAGCTCCTGTATTTGGTGAACGGTAATAATGGCACCGGTAAAAATGGCACAGACAAAAATGGCACCGGTAAAAATGGCACAGGTAAAAATGGCCCAAGTGAAAAATTAGGAAAAAAATGGCACAACTGAAAAATAGATTCACTATGGTCGGTGGGTTTATACAGAAGATAAATTGCGATGCGCACGCCATCTATTAAATAAATCCAGAACAAAATAAATGCCCCACACCACTAGCTTATTGTTTGTATTAAGTAATTGTTTAATAGATGCGCACGCCATCTATTAAATAAATCCTGAACAAAATAAATGCCACACACCACTAGCTCATTGTTTGTATGAAGTAATTGACAAGCTATCGTAGCAGTCAAGTACACACAATCGATCTCGTGGCCCTACCACCAACCCCATCATCAAGTCCACCACCATGAATAAAAAACTGACATATACTACTAGAGCTATTATATACTGTTATTATTTGATACGATAATTATTTTATTGTCATTGTTGTTATTATTATTATTATTATTATTATTATTAATATTATTATTATTTAATACAATTTTTTTTCGGGCACTCCATGCCGCTCCCTCGACGATGCTGCCCTGGGCGATTGCCCATGCCTAGGACTGCCACTGACTATTTCCATCGTGTTTGATTTCCTTTTTACCCATTTCCATAATGACACTAGCTACCCCCTGTTTATGCAAATTTCTGCCTTATTGTATTACAGGGAGGTCCCGAAGATACGAGCAGTTAGGTTCCACCTGGCATAATCGTAAAGCAAAATCTCGTATAACGAAAACACAAACTAATGGTAAAAATAGGTTTGGTTCCAGGACCCCATCAATTAAAAAAGAAAAAAAGAAAAAAGAAAAAGAAAAATACATGTTTTTCAAGCTACACAGCGCGCCACAGTATTGTTCGCCGCGAGACCACAGGCGATTAAAAACACTTCAAATGAAGAAAACAAAACGACTATAATACTTACAGAGAAATTAATAGTTGATGGGCTTCCCCTTGCTTGTCACACATTTTTCAAGCCTTGAAGGAAGCGATTCAGCAAGGTTCCTGAGTGTTTGTGGGTTTAATTAATTCCACTCCTCCCTAATCGCCGCCTGCAGCTACGCGATGTCTGAGATGTCCCTGTTCTGCAGGTGCCTCTTCATGAAGGACCAGATATTTTCAATTGGGTTCAGATCAGGGGAATTGGGTGACCAATAACCCTTATAAAGTCCACTTGGCAGTTGTGAAGCCATTTCAGAACAGATTTTGCCCTGTGACAAGGAGCTCCGTCCTGCATGAATGTGGCGGCAGCGTTGCACATTTCAAATGACCCAGGCAAAAAGTCACACAAAAGCTCCAAATAATTATTCTGATTCATGTTCTCATTTCTTGGTAAAAACACTAAATTTCCCACACCATAATAACTAAAACAGCCCCACACCATCAAAGAATCAGGATGCTTTTCGGTCTTAAATGTAAAATTTTGGATCCAGTGGGTCACTCCCCGATCGCCGGTACACATATTTGCCACGATTACATGACACCGTAATATTGACTCATCGCTCCACAACACTTGCTGCCATTTTGGCATATCCCAGTGGAGATATTTCTTGGCAAATCCAACTCTAAGCACTTGATGCCTAAGGGTGGTGAGGGGTTTCTTGCGAGCGCGGCGCCTGCGGAACTCAAGGTTATCATGAAGGCACCGTTGCACTGTCCTGATAGACACACACTCGAGCAGTTGGGAGTTTTTTTCTTTCAATTCTCTTGCTGTTATTTGAGGCTGGGCATCCACTTGACGCTTCATGACATTTAGTGTGCGTTGTGATGTTTTGTGTCTCGCCCTGGCCTTTCTTATGTTCCGGTGTCGCCACCCCGCCATCCTCACGAAACTTTTTCACCCATTTCTGCACACATCTCCTTGTAACACCCACAATCCTTGCTATTTCTTCAAATGGTCTCTCTGCCTTGTGTAGGGATACAATCACTTTGATTTGGTCCTTTGTTAGGTCTTTCTGCCACCCATAATGGAATACTGAAAACAATACCAGCGCACGTCTGCTCAAATTACTCGCGGGGAGGGAAAGTGATACTTTTCAAAATGCTTCGTCTATGATTGACAAGTGGCATATTGAAATTCCTAACGGTCTTGATGGACTGCCCGTGCTTTTAAACGAGTTGCCAGATGCAGGATATCTCTCTCGAAAGTCAGTATGCTGCCATAGAGTACATTTTTTGAATTCCACGTATGGAAGCGCTGTGTTATGATGTCGCGAACAATACTTTGGCGCGCTGTGTAAAATAAACTATAGCAAAAAACAACAAACACACAGCGTCTATATTACCCACACTGTACTACCTATTCTGTAGAAAAAGCATCTGAAAGAGAAAATAGCACAAAATAACATAAACTGCACATTAATTAAACATAAAACATGCATAACAAGCAAAAAAGACGTTGTAATGTAGGGGACGCCGCGTGATACAAGAGAAGGTAGGTAGGGGTCCCAAGGTTGGGACTGCACACCGCTAATTACCCCTAAAAGGTCAGGCCGCGCCATATGCTTAATACGCCGCGTGATACAAGAGAAGGTAGTGTAGGGGTCCCAAGGTTGGGACCCGCACACCTGCTAATTACCCCTAAAGGTCAGGCCGCGCCATATGCTTAATTACCAGGGCACGCCTTGCTAGGGGTGACCTGACTGTGGTCCCAAAGGTTGGGGCCGCACACCTGCTAATTAACCCTAAATGTCAGGCCGCGCCATATGCTTAATACCCTTCAGGTCACGGCTTGCTAGGGGTGACCACGGGTCACCAAACCCCTTTGCCAGGAGGCGGAGTGACTAAAGGGGGGCGGGGGCCCCCCGGG
>JACEEZ010010094.1:77500-91854 GCA_016584305.1 Chionoecetes opilio | reverse complement strand
TAATACATTCAAAAAACTAAGAAATGTCCTTAGCTTAAAATTTCCAAAATAAGGAAATGTCCTTGCAAGTGGAAACACTGGTTCACTGTAACATCAGGGTTGCCAGATAGTTGGGCGGGTGTATGGCCAAATTAACTGATAAAAAAGTATTTACATTTTTATATTATGAGTATTTAAATACAATGTATTTAAATACTCATAATAAAAGTATTTAAATACTGTATTTAAAGTACATGAAATCAAATGTATTTATAAATAGGTCATTTAAATACACAAATGTATCTAAATACGATATTTAAATACGCCCAGTCTGCGTACAAACTTGTGACGTATAATTATAACTATGTAGTGGTTTTCCTGTATATTTCATCCCCCCAAACATGTCTCAGAAAGCATTAGAGTGTAGTGTCAGTCAGTCATAGGTGATGATAATAGTAAGAACATATTGACATACGTATAGACCATTTAAGCTGATACAATTATAGGCACTGTTGAGTAATATTGGGCTATAAAGCTGTATGAACCATTTAAGCTGATACAATATAGGCACTGTTGAGTAATATTGGGCTATAAGCTGTATAGACCATTTAAGCTGATACAATATAGGCACTGTTGAGTAATATTGGGCTATATTAAACGGTATAGACCATTTAAGCTGATACAATATAGGCACTGTTGAGTAATATTGGGCTATAAGCTGTATAGACCATTTAAGCTGATACAATATAGGTACTGTTGAGTAATATTGGGCTATAAGCTGTATAGACCATTTAAGCTGATACAATATAGGCACTGTTGAGTAATATTGGGCTATAAGCTGTATAGACCATTTAAGCTGATACAATATAGGCACTGTTGAGTAATATTGGGCTATATTAAGCGGTATAGACCATTTAAGCTGATACAATATAGGCACTGTTGAGTAATATTGGGCTATAAGCTGTATAGACCATTTAAGCCGATACAATATAGGCAGTTGAGTAATATTGGGCTATAAGCTGTATAGACCATTTAAGCTGATACAATATAGATACTGTTGACTGTGTTGAGTAATATTGGGCTATAAGCTTTATAGACCATTTAAGCTGATACAATGTATAGGTACTGTGGAGTAATATTGGGCTATAAGCTGTAGCCTATAGACCATTTAAGTTGATGCAATATAGGCACTGTTGAGTAATATTGGGCTATAAGCTGTATAGACCATTTAAGCTGGTACAATATAGGCACTGTTGAGTAATATTGGGCTAAGCTGTACTATACTTTTGTTCTTTTTACAGTGCTGTGTGTGCAGTGTTCAGTATTGACAAGAGTAATGCTGGACTAACTTTTGTACATTGCAAGTTCAGTACAAACCCCACAAACGTACGTAAGTATTATGGGAGCTCCTGTATTTGGTGAACGGTAATAATGGCACCGGTAAAAATGGCACAGACAAAAATGGCACCGGTAAAAATGGCACAGGTAAAAATGGCCCAAGTGAAAAATTAGGAAAAAAATGGCACAACTGAAAAATAGATTCACTATGGTCGGTGGGTTTATACAGAAGATAAATTGCGATGCGCACGCCATCTATTAAATAAATCCAGAACAAAATAAATGCCACACCACTAGCTTATTGTTTGTATTAAGTAATTGTTTAATAGATGCGCACGCCATCTATTAAATAAATCCTGAACAAAATAAATGCCACACACCACTAGCTCATTGTTTGTATGAAGTAATTGACAAGCTATCGTAGCAGTCAAGTACACACAATCGATCTCGTGGCCCTACCACAACCCCATCATCAAGTCCACCACCATGAATAAATATCTGACATATACTACTAGAGCTATTATATACTGTTATTATTTGATACGATAATTATTTTATTGTCATTGTTGTTATTATTATTATTATTATTATTATTATTAATATTATTATTATTTAATACAATTTTTTTTCGGGCACTCCATGCCGCTCCCTCGACGATGCTGCCCTGGGCGATTGCCCATGCCTAGGACTGCCACTGACTATTTCCATCGTGTTTGATTTCCTTTTTACCCATTTCCATAATGACACTAGCTACCCCGTTTATGCAAATTTCTGCCTTATTGTATTACAGGGAGGTCCCGAAGATACGAGCAGTTAGGTTCCACCTGGCATAATCGTAAAGCAAAATCTCGTATAACGAAACACATAACTAATGGTAAAATATAGGTTTGGTTCCAGGACCCCATCAATTAAAAAAGAAAAAAAGAAAAAAGAAAAAGAAAAATACATGTTTTTCAAGCTACACAGCGCGCCACAGTATTGTTCGCCGCGAGACCACAGGCGATTAAAAACACTTCAAATGAAGAAAACAAAACAACTATAATACTTACAGAGAAATTAATAGTTGATGGGCTTCCCCTTGCTTGTCACACATTTTTCAAGCCTTGAAGGAAGCGATTCAGCAAGGTTCCTGAGTGTTTGTGGGTTTAATTCATTCCACTCCTCCCTAATCGCCGCCTGCAGCTTCGCGATGTCCGAGATGTCCCTGTTCTGCAGGCGCCTCTTCATGAAGGACCAGATATTTTCAATTGGGTTCAGATCAGGGGAATTGGGTGACCAGTCCTCTATAAAGTCCACTTGGCAGTTGTGAAGCCATTTCAGAACAGATTTTGCCCTGTGACAAGGAGCTCCGTCCTGCATGAATGTGGCGGCAGCGTTGCACATTTCAAATGACCCAGGCAAAAAGTCACACAAAAGCTCCAAATAATTATTCTGATTCATGTTCTCATTTCTTGGTAAAAACACTAAATTTCCCACACCATAATAACTAAAACAGCCCCACACCATCAAAGAATCAGGATGCTTTTCGGTCTTAAATGTAAATTTTGGGTCCAGTGGGTCACTCCCCGGTCGCCGGTACACATATTTGCCACGATTACATGACACCGTAAATATTGACTCATCGCTCCACAACACTTGCTGCCATTTTGGCATATCCCAGTGGAGATATTTCTTGGCAAATCCAACTCTAAGCACTTGATGCCTAAGGGTGGTGAGGGGTTTCTTGCGAGCGCAGCGTCTGCGGAACTCAAGGTTATCATGAAGGCACCGTTGCACTGTCCTGATAGACACACACCCGAGCAGTTGGGAGTTTTTTTCTTTCAATTCTCTTGCTGTTATTTGAGGCTGGGCATCCACTTGACGCTTCATGACATTTAGTGTGCGTTGTGATGTTTTGTGTTCTCGCCCTGGCCTGTTCTTATGTTCCGGTGTCGCCACCCCGCCATCCTCACGAAACTTTTTCACCCATTTCTGCACACATCTCCTTGTAACACCCACAATCCTTGCTATTTCTTCAAATGGTCTCTCTGCCTTGTGTAGGGATACAATCACTTTGATTTGGTCCTTTGTTAGGTCTTTCTTGCCACCCATAATGGAAATACTGAAAACAATACCAGCGCACGTCTGCTCAAATTACTCACGGGGAGTAAAGTGATACTTTTCAAAATGCTTCGTCTATGATTGACAAGTGGCATATTGAAATTCCTCAACGGTCTTGATGGACTGCCCGTGCTTTAAACGAGTTGCCAGATGCAGGATATCTCTCTCGAAAGTCAGTATGCTGCCATAGAGTACATTTTCTGAATTCCCGTATGGAAGCGCTGTGTTATGATGTCGCGAACAATACTTTGGCGCGCTGTGTAAAATAAACTATAGCAAAAACAACAAACACACAGCGTCTATATTACCCACACTGTACTACCTATTCTGTAGAAAAAGCATTCTGAAAGAGAAAATAGCACAAAATAACATAACTGCACATTAATTAAACATAAAACATGCATAACAAGCAAAAAAGACGTTGTAATGTAGGGGACGCCGCGTGATACAAGAGAAGGTAGTGTAGGGGTCCCAAGGTTGGGACTGCACACCTGCTAATTACCCCTAAAGGTCAGGCCGCGCCATATGCTTAATACGCCGCGTGATACAAGAGAAGGTAGTGTAGGGGTCCCAAGGTTGGGACCGCACACCTGCTAATTACCCCTAAAGGTCAGGCCGCGCCATATGCTTAATTACCAGGTCACGCCTTGCTAGGGGTGACCTGACTGTGGTCCCAAGGTTGGGGCCGCACACCTGCTAATTAACCCTAAATGTCAGGCCGCGCCATATGCTTAATTACCCTTCAGGTCACGGCTTGCTAGGGGTGACCTCACTGGGGTCAACCAAATCCCCCTTTGTCCAGCCCGGGAGTGGTAGGGCGCGCATTTTGAACTTGATCATTTTACTCACCCCAGTTTGAATGTCGTAGCATTGGATTTTCCATCTCGTATATTGAAAATAGACCCTAATTTACACATCTCGTATCATCGGATTCTCGTATACCGAATGCTCGTATAACGGGACCTCCCTGTAATTCCTTCATATTTAGGAGAATTTTCACACGATTATACCATTTTTCATCTTTCCAGGATACTTTGATAATTCTATGGAAAAACTTGCATGAAATAGACACGGGTGTAAATATTTATAGCCTCGTTTTTTTCTAACTTCGTCGCATCGTCTTGTATATTTGTACGTAGACAATTTGGACTTCTCTTTTAATGCAGTTGTCATCACTTTTCCTGCGGCTGTCCAATGATGAAGAGACAGAGTAAGGTTTATGCGATATACATATATGTGACCTGCAGAAAATAGGAGTGTAACTTATGCGTGGAAAGAGTGTTTTTTAAGGCAATCAGCAGAGAAACCTTTAAAACCCTGGATACATTTAATGAAAGTCAAACCTGCACTGCCAACCCAACAATTGCTGGGGCCATTACTCCCTCACAGAACACAAGGGCACGGCTGCCACCACACATGTAACACACTGCCCACCACCACCACCCATTGCCACACAGGACACACTTCCACAGGCACGGGTACAACCACACTTGTCCACACAACACACCACCTCAAAAGTGGATCTTCATGTGCTTGGCAATTTCACCCTTTGTCTTGAAACACTTGCTACAAATATCACACTTGAACTCCCTCAAGCCAGTGTGTCTAAAGGTGTGTCTGTTGAGATCAGAGCTGGTATAAAACCTTTTCCTACATTCTAGGCATTCATGATTCTTAACACTACTGTGTGTCAGGGTGTGTCTGGTGAGGGTACTCTTTCTAGCAAATCTTTTCCCACACTCTAAACATTCATAATTCTTAACACCACTGTGTGTCAGGGTGTGTGTGGTGAGGTGACCCATTGTAGTAAATCTTTTCCCACACTCTAAACATTCATAATTCTTAACACCACTGTGTGTCAGGGTGTGTGTGGTGAGATTAGTCTGTTCAGTAAATCTTTTCCCACACTCTAAACATTCATAATTCTTAACACCACTGTGTGTCAGGGTGTGTTTGATGAGCTCACTCTTTCTAGCAAATCTTTTTCCACACTCTAAACATTCATAATTCTTAACACCACTGTGTGTCAGGGTGTGTTTGGTGAGTTCACTCTTTGTAGCAAATCTTTTCCCACACTCTAAACATTCATAATTCTTAACACCACTGTGTGTCAGGGTGTGTTTGGTGAGGTCACTCTTTGTAGCAAATCTTTTCCCACACTCTAAACATTCATAATTCTTAACACCACTGTGTGTCAGGGTGTGTTTGGTGAGGTCACTCTTTCTAGCAAATCTTTTCCCACACTCTAAACATTCATAATTCTTAACACCACTGTGTGTCAAGAAATGTTGCTCAAGCTGACTCTTGCATTTGAATGTTTTGTCACACTGCTGGCACTTCAGCTCACTGTCTGCCTTGTGGCCTGAGCTGCCTGCCTCCAGGTGATTCTTGCCATCACACCTGTGCCTCCCCACCCCTGAGGCAGACTGATCCTGCTGCTCCCGGCCACTCATGCTGCTGCCCGGCCACACAGCCGCCACTGCAGCAAGACTCCCGCCAACACACGCGACGGCCGGTCCTGCGGGAACCCTCGGGGATGCCAGAGCGAGCCGGGTCAGTGCCGGGTGGAGCAGGCGGCTTGGACTGTGACCTCAGCACCTGCAACAGTGGTGACAGTCAGCACACAGAGAGCCACGCGCTGCCCTGACACTCTGCTCCTGCCTGCGGGGCCCACACCCTGCTTCCTACCTCACTCACACCACACTTGGCAAGGCCTCCTCTCCCTTTTTTTTCACTCTCATCATTTTTGGGTTATAAAGAACGAGAACTTCGCGGTCGTTTTCAGAGACACCGACTAATTTTTCCTGGCCTACAATAGGTGCTTTGGTGAATTTCCAGATGAACACCGAGCTTCCTTTGGTGGACGAAACGATTTATTTCTGGCGAGTTTTGATGTGTTTTGAATGAATCTGCTAATCGTTTCTGTCGCAAATCAATTTTTTTTTTTTTTTTGCAAAAATGACAAAATAAATTAAGACACTGAACCTAACCTAACCTTTACCCAACACACACACACACACACAAAAACAAAAAAAAACAAAAACAAAACAACAACAACTAACCTTTACCACTTTTTTTTTTTTTTTGAAGAAGAATTTCGACAGTTATCGACGCAGTTGAGATGGATCCCCCACTGTAACCAGACGCTCTCTCTCAGAAATACCCATAGAGAGCTGTCTGCTAGTGCTTATAGTGTTGGCCGAAGCCAGCACCCCGGGAGGGGGGGTTACAAACACTCGGCTAACACCGGTACCCATTCACTGCTGGGTGGACAGGGGCTCGGGTTTTAAGGAAACAGCCCAACTGTTTCCGCTCCGCCCGGGGATCGAACCCAGGACTTCTCGGTTGTGAACCGAGCGTGCTACCCCTACACTACGGAGTACCTAGTACTCCGACCGACTCCGACTCCGTTAGTACCTAACTAAAAAAAAATCTTTTTTTTGCGACAGAAACGGTTAGCAGATTCATTCAAAACGCATCAAAACTCACCAGAAAAAAATATTTTCGTCCATCAAAGTGAGTTCGGTGTTCATCTGGAATAATACCGGTGCTTTTTCTAATGGAGATAGTTTTATTTTCCGGAAACTAATTTACAGAAAAAAAAAAGAAAAAAAATTCATCACCGAATTTTATGCATGGTTAAGGTTAAGGTTAGGTTAGGTATACTTTGTGGTTAAGGTTAGGTTAGGTTAGGTTTCATTAAAACCTATAAGGTTAGGCATAGACCACTGTATACCTGATACTGTTCACGCGACAATGTTTTGAATTGCGGGGCTGCATAGGGGCCCGCGGGGCGCCCGACAAAGAGATATAGTGGTCTATGGACTATCATATAGACTGGTTTATCAGTATATATGGTATACTGTAATCTTCGTAAATGTTTGTTCTATAATATTATCAAATAAAAAACAGTAAAACACACTAAAGAAATGCCATTACGAGACTATGAAGAAATATGCATGAACTTAATATTCACTTAACTCTTCGCTATTTAAAACTTTGCGAGTCAACTTTTATCATGAAGGGTATCAATAGAAGCGCAATTTTATTAGCTTTCCATTGATGTATTTCGTTATCTGATAAATTAATTAGAACCATGCATAAATTAGCGTTAAATAAAATAATAAAATCATCAATTGGGTAATTTTCCCGATTGATGATGTTATTTATTTACTGATATATTTAGTTTTCTGATAAATGAATTAGTACCATGTATAAATTAGCGTTGCCTAAATAAATAACCTCATCAATCGGGAAAATTACCCGATTGATGATTTTATTTATTTAGTTAACGCTAATTTATGCATAGTTCTAATTCATTTATCAGATAACGAAATATTAGCAATGGAAAGCTAATAAAATTGCGCTTCTATTGATACCCTTCATGATAAAAGTTGACTCGCAAAGTTTTAAATGGCGAAGAGTTGAAGTGAATATTAAGTTCATGCATATTTCTTCATAGTCTCGTAATGGCATTTCTTTAGCGTGTTTTACTGTTTTTTATTTGATAATATTATAGAACAAACATTTACGAAGATTACAGTATATCATATATACTGATAAACCAGTCTATATGATCCGTATATGTATATATGAATCCGAGCGGCCCTCCGACTTCGGGCCCTTGCGCGACAGGCCGATATTCCGTGCGCAGTCCAGGTATACAGTGGTCTATGGGTTAGGTTAGGTATAGTACTTTGTGGTTAAGGTTAGGTTAGGTTTCATTAAAACCTATAAGGTTAGGTTAGGTATAGTACTTTGTGGTTAAGGTTAGGTTTCATTAAAACCTATAAGGTTAGGTTTGGTATGTTCTAGTCAAGTACTTATGCCGCCCCCCACGTAGGAAACGGTGACCATAAAATTCGGTGATGATTTTTTTTTTTTTGTTGTTGTTGAAAAATATGGGTTTCCGGAAAACAAAACTATCTCCATTACAAAAAGCACCTATTGTAGGCCAGGAAAAAATAGTCGGTGTCTCTGAAAACGACCGCGAAGTCCTCGTCCATTATTACCCATTGTGTCTCTGTAGATCTAAAAAAGGCCTTTGCTAAGGTTCCCCATGAGAGGCTACTTTGGACAATAGAAAATCTAGGAGGAATCCCAGGGATGCTGCAAACTTGGGTGGCAATTGATCTGCGAGCCAGAGAAATGCAATCAGTAGTCCCGGGTGACCCGTGTGCTAGGAGAAAAGTCATGAGTGGTGTTGGGGGGGAGGCAACCAGCTGAGGGGTTTCGGTAAATTTTTGGAAAATGAACATATTTTGGTGCATTTTGACACTTTCTGAGACTTCTTTCAATGCCCATAAATCCTTTTTAATCCGAATTATAAAGCCTATGATGGTACTCAAAAGATACAGATCAAATTAAACACAAACCCCAAGGAGTTTAAGCCAAGTTTGTAGAGGATCACAGGAGTTTTGTTTGATTGAGTGATGCATTTGGGGGCCCCCCTCTCTTGGGGGCCCGGGGGGCGATTTCAAACTCTTTTTGTGTGATATGACATATATACCAAATTTATACATTTCTATTGCAAATGTAATATCACTCATTAATATATTTAAGTATTTGACTATACTATAGCAATAATACACCAATTTTGCCGCTATATTACGCCTATAAACCCCAACACCCCACCACACCCCCTACCACATTAACCACACCCCCTACCACATTAACCCCAACACACCCCCTACCACATTAACCACACCCCCTACCACATTAACCACACACCCCCTACCACATTAACCACACCCCCTACCACATTAACCCCAACACCCCACCACACCCCCTACCACATTAACCCCAACACCCCACCACACCCCTACCACAACACCCCACCACACCCCCTACATTTACCACACCATCTACCACACCCGGCCGGAGGAGGAGGAGGAGGAGGAGGAGGAAGGGGGAGGAGGAGGAGGAGGAGGAACAATGGGTTAAGAAAGACTAAACAAAAACAAGCATTAAGAGAATATCATATTTTTCTTAGAGAGAGAGAGAGAGGAGAAGAGAGAGAGAGAGAGAGAGAGAGAGAGAGAGAGAGAGAGAGAGGGAGAGAATATTGATTAAGGTAAAGGTAAAGATGGGGGCATACGCGTGGCCTCTGTGTTCATCTCCGTAGCATTAGCCCTTGAGCCTGTGGTACCCTTTTCCTACAGATGGTGGTGCTGAGTGTCAAGAGTGGCGGGGAGTGTCTCTTCCTGTTGGAGGCAGGTGTGGGGGCTTGTGTTGCGGAGGTGTTGCAGAACGCTAGGCTGAAGGTGTTGCGTGTGTGTGTGTGTGTGTGAGGGAGAGAGACACATATACAGATAGATAGGGGGACAGACAGACAGACTGATAGAGGTAGATAAGATAGACAGAGACATCGTCCACACCATCCAGAGGAGGGCCCTTTTCCACCTTACCAACGAGGGGTGGGAGATTACCTTTCTTGTTTCTTGTTTTAGGGCTGCGAGGATCCCTTGGGGAACACTATGAGCCCTGGTGATGTCCTATGATGTTATCACAGGCGCGGTAGTTGACCTGTCTTCCTCAGGAAGGCACAGGTGAGGCGGATGACGGCGTGTTGCCGGGAGGGGTGGACGCTAGCCGCCGCCAGGAGGGTGGCCAGGTCAAAGGTGTTGACGTTCAGGGCGAGGAGTTGAGACTGTAGCACTACACGGTGAGAGTTGTTATTGTTGTTGTTGGGGGTTTGAAGGGGCCGTGCAGGCTGTGGTGCCACAGCCTCTAGTGCCCCGAAGGTGCAGGATGCAAATGAATCAGCAGGTTAGATCCTGTGCAGTTGGCCAGACTTCTGTAGGAAGGTCCTGGTGTGCTTGAGGATTTTGAAGGCCAAGCCGGGATCTGGAGAGCCACCCAAGAGGTCGGCTAGAGTTGGTCTGCGGAGGAGGAGTGGATATAGTGATTGGAGGAGTGCCGTGCGGTGGGAGTGGTGGCGAGGACATTGCAGGAGGAGGTGTTCAGGTGTGTCCAGGTATGTGGGGTACCAGGGGCAGTGAGGGTCATCAGTCATGCCCAGTTTGTGTAGGTGAGAGTTGAGGCGGGTGTGGCCAATCCGGAGTCTGGTGACTGCGGTGTCCAGGGCACGGCTAGGGGAGTGGGTCCACCAGTGGTGTCGTGTGTCATGTCGTATTCGTCCAAGTGAAGTGTACTGTAAGGCGTCAGTCAGCTCTGTGTCCCAGTGTCGGTTGCATGTAGTCTGAAGGTTAGTCAGTGAATCAGTCAGGTCACACGGTGGGAGTGGAAGCGCGGACACTGCAGGAAAGTGTTTAATAGTCTCAGAGACGTTCGTGCACCAGGGACAGTCGGGGTCAGGGGACAGACGAAGACGGTGTAGGTGAGCTGTGAGTGTCGTGTGCCCCAGGCGGAGGCGGGTGAGGGTGACATCCAGAGGCTCTTATTGCCTCACCTTTGTCATCAACCAGTCCATTATATCTTCCAATTCTATTGATGTGGATTAGATCATTATCATAACAGGTCAGCCCAATCTCATTACATATTTCACTAAACACCATTCTGTCATGCTTTTCTTTTTCCTTTCTGATTTGTAAGTTCATACCCGTCAGAATCTCCTGTACGCCATACAGAATTATATTGTCCGTTCGATCTAGTCTGCTCTGGATCTGTTGAGTTGTTTGCTGAATCACTTCATCCCCACTTGCTTGTTTGCTTGTGTCATCTTATAATAATATAAGCGAAAGTGTGTCTGTCTGTCTGTCTGTGTGTGTGGTATAGGTTCCGCCCCCCGTGGCGGAATCCCATCATATGGCACCGTTTTGGAACCAGGTTGACCAGGGGAAGGTTTTAAGCCCACTTATGGGATGATCCGATCACTTTTTTTTTTTTTTTTTTAGTAGCCTATTAGCGAGAATTGTGAAAAAAAAGTGGGCTGCGAGAATTGAGGAAACCTTGATGTAGGGTGACGGGTAATGGGTGAGTGAATGGGTGGGGTGATGGGTGGGGTGATGGGTAATGGGTGTGGGGTGATGGGTGAGTGAATGGGTGTTGGGTGAGTGAATGGGTGTTGGGTGATGGGTTGGGGGTGATGGGTGATGGGTGAGGGAATAAGTGGGGGGTGATGGGTAATGGGTGAGTGAATGGGTGTGTGGTGATGGGTAATGGGTGGGGGGTGATGGGTAATGGGTGAGTGAATGGGTTGGTGGTGATGTGAATGGGTTGGCGTTAATACATACATTTCTACATCCATGAAGTTCGAAGGGGCTATCTGGAGAGTCTGTGTTTGGTGGGCCGAAGGCCCACCAAACACAGGTGGTGGGCCGAAGGCCCAACGATAGCCCTCCGCAGGAGCTAGCCAAAAAGTCCGCCCGGAGGGCGGCTTTGCGGGTAGTTCTTAATATTCTCTAAGACTTTCCTTGCCTCAGCCAATAGAACATCCTTATATGATGAACTAACTTGTTCTTTCACTTCATCTTGCACCTTAGTTTTCAGTTCAGCAATATTCTCCCGAACTTCCATTACATTATCCTTGATATGTGACTATCTTATCCTCGAGGCTTATCATTTTTGCTTCCAAGGTTCCGAGCCTATTCATCAGGCTATGGGTGCCTTCCGAGTTTCTTTCTACTACTACTTCATTTAGATGGACTGATTTTGCCTCCATGTGACTCAGTCGGTCATCAAACTTCTTCTCCTTGTCCTGCCTTTTAACCATATCGGCTCTCATCTCGTCCACTGTATGTTCCAAAACTTGATGTTTATCTATCATTTCTTTCTGTTGTTCACTGATTCTCTAAGTCCCGGTTCACACCACGTATTTGCTACGTGCGTTTTGTTATCGTGACGTCACCGTGACGTCACGATGACGTTACCTCGTCTCACTGGTCACTCCCGCTCGCTATTATCAGAAAAAATTGCAGTATAAAACCGCCTTGCTTTCCTTACTTCCTCCCTTTTGTACCCCATGACACACCTATTACTCCCTTCACTATATCCCCCTTCACTCCCTGCTCTACCTATATAGCGCTACAATCCCCTGACAACAGGCTATTGCAAAGGTTACAAGCGGAATCTGTATAGCGGTGTCCACAGGTGTTGCCACATATCGCAGTCGTGGCGGTATTTTTCAAGTCACTAATAATTACTACCTATTACACGGCCTGTAGAGGATGTTGGTGGCGTAGCGTGATGCTGTAGGAAGGATGGTATATAGTAGCTACTAGAGGGGCACGTGAGAGGGTTAGAACTAGAGAACACGAGAAATAACGCAGGAAAATATACCATATAGGCAGGGCCGGATTATGACCTTTTGGGGCCCCTAGGCTAATTAAATTGTGGGCCCCCTCAGATGGAGCCACCCTCTAACTCGCCCGCACCCGAATTTTTTTTACATTGTATAGCAAAATAAGTGAGCTGAAAAACAATATATACGCTACATTCACAAATAAGTGTTTAACTGTGTTTAGCACGATGATAAACAAACATGGACTGGGGCCCCATGATTTACAGCTAGGGTCCCAAACAGGGGCCCTTTATCTCAAATAAAGGCCTCAAACAGAGGCCCTTTATCTCAAATAAAGGGCCTCAAACAGGGGCCCTTTATCTCAAATTATTTGTAATTTTATCTTAAGTTAAATGAATTATTCAGCAATGCAAAATATCATTTTTCAAAAAAAATTATATATGGAAATCTTTTAGCAGGGACCCCAAGCTTGAGGGGCCCTAGGCTGCAGCCTATACTAGCCTATAGGATAATCCGGCCCTGCATATAGGTATTGGTATTGGTGGAGCTTACATTCAAGCAGCGGTGCCGCTGTTCCGATCTTCAAGCAGCGGGGCACAATATTTTCACATCATGTATGTCTTCCATTACTAATATTGCCTTCCAGAATCACTGATAATAAATATATTTTAAATCAGACCTTGGAAACAGCATTATTTTGATATTGCAAAACTTTGTTACGTATAATGTTCTATAAATTGTGGCACCACCGCTCACGCAGCGCGCCAAAAGAATTGGAAGCTCCGAATCTTTGCCTCCAGAGACGCACGTCTTTCAAGGTCACACAAGCAGGAAGTGACGTCACGGTGACGTCACGATGACGTCACGTTGACAAGACGCACGTAGCAAATACGTGTAGTCTGAACCCCGCATTAAAGTAATCGTCCAGACCCATTTTTTTTTTGCCTAATTATGTTGAATGTACATTTAAAACACCTAATCCACCAAAAATAATTGATTTCCAGGCCTTATTTCCGTAAAAACACGACTTTTGTAAAAAGCGCGCGAAAAAAAAAATCTTCCCTCCATCAGGGCTACGACTGTTATTGATGACGTCAGAACAGGGACGCCCGCAGACACTCTGTCTGACACCTGTCGGCAAATGTTATGATGAGCGATTGTACTTCGGTGTCAGACAGTGAATCTGTCGCTGTGACAGATCTAGAGTACGATGCTCAATCTGACACCGAAAGAAATGACGCTGGTCGCGTATAACTATGAGGAAAAACGAACCTCAGATTGTCATGGGATCCTATATGTTTGACCCGAGTACGAGGTGGATGAACAGGTGTTAGCAGAGCCTGAGGTTCAGCAGGAGGACCTGGCACTTCTCCAAAACATGGATTGATAAATAAGGTTACACCATGTGTGTGTGGGAATCACAATGAAGGTACTTTCGTGAAAATCCTATGGTTAGTTTTGGAGCTACAGTCAAACGTCATTACTCGGAAACCACATACTAGCATTAACTACAGCATAGAGTTGGAAAATATGCGGGCGGGAAGGCAGAAAGTGTGACAGCCACACCACCACAGGGTCTCTCACCACAGGGCACGCCCACTCCACAACTGAGTCACTGTCTTACGGGGGGCGCCGCCCTTGTCCAGCACACCCGTGTACACAGGCTCACCTCACACTCGTCGTCCCAACCCACACACTGGGTAGCCGACTAGTCGCGCTGCACACTCTCACCCAG
>JACEEZ010010094.1:62500-72500 GCA_016584305.1 Chionoecetes opilio | reverse complement strand
CCCGTATGGGCGTGCACTGGGGGGCGTGCCTGACAGGTGCCCACTTCGAGCCATCCCAGAGCCTTCAGCGAGGCGTATAGTGTGGCCGCATTTGAAATAAATCAGCCACCGCCTGCTGGAATGGGTATGGGGGGGCGGGGTGGGCAAAGGGTCTCTGCGGGGCGGGAGGGGGCGTGCGATCGCATCCCGCACATGGCGCCTCTTTCTCCACCCCGCGCAATTTCCTGGCCAGTAGACTGACTGCCTCCCCCTCGTAGCATTGAGTCCCTGCCCGGGTGCCCCGCATGAAGGTTCGCGGGGACTGCACGCCTCAGGGCCCGAGGTATGACCCCCGCGGGTGTTTCTCGTCACGGTGAAAAAGGACGATGTTCCCCTTTGGCAGGAGGGGTTTTTGGCGCCGCATTTTGAAGTACGGCGGGGGGCGACGGCTCCCAGTCCTTTCGTTCAGCCCAGCGTCTTTGGGCAAAGCATTCCCGCAAGAGCCGGTACTCCTCGTCCCGGCAGCCTCTTCCCCCCACTTGATGAAGGTCCACAACATGCCCACCTGTCCTCGGCTGCCGCGGCCGTGGCTGCGGTCAGGTGCGCATCCCAGCTCTTCATCGTCTTCGTCCGACCCCTCTGGCCACCTGACGGTCGGGACGCGACAAGGGTTGCCGCGAGTTGGTGTCGCCCTTAGGTTTGATGCGGAAGGAACATTAGCGTCTTTCTTTTGGGTTGAGGGACCCGGGGGGTTGGGCTATGTCCTTTAGTTCCTTTCTCCGAAAATTTTTAAGGCCTTTGGTCTGTGACGGCGTGGGGTTTTTTGCAGCAAGGGAGGAAGAGGCTCCCTTCTTTAGGCACCAGGGCGATGGCAAGCGCTTCCCCTCGGGGGGCTGTAGTTCCTCTGGGCCGCTGTGAGAGCGGCTGCCACAGAGCAAAATTTTCCCCACCCGCCAGGGCAGCATAGCGGGATTTCCCCGAACACTCGCAGTACTCCCTGCAGGACAAGGAGCCAATACCCTGGCGGCTGTAGTCGTGAGGACTGTGTAGGGCGCGAACATCATAGAAGCGCAGTCCCTCGCCCCCAATCCCCCAAATAGTGTCTTTGGGCGGAGGGGAGCCCTCCAAGCTTGTCCCAGTACACTGCCTTCCCACCGGTTTTTTGGAGTAGTCCCTGAAGGGCTCCATGACAGGGGCGACCCCCGGGAAAGGGGGCGCGACCGGGTTGACGGGGCCCGAACCTTGACCGCACGTTACAGGGGTGGGCTGGGCGGCATCTTGAAGTCGGTTATGCTGTTGACGAGGTCGCGGCTTGGCTGGACCCTTCCCAGCCCAGGAGGTAGCCGGCAAAGGTGACGCTCCCCCTGCAGAAGCGGGGAATTGTCAGGTCGCAGGGTGACACCCCTCTCCACACCTCTGGAAAAATTGTAGTTGCCAGAAGGCGTCCTGCCCTGCTGCGTGGAGTAGAGTGCGTCCACGAAATTAGCTTCCGGGGGGCGTCGGTAGGTGTCGTCAAACGCTTTGTAACGCGTCCGCGAAGCGCAGTGGGCCCCTGGGGGGGCGGCGGGACCCGGGAGCGCCCCCCGGGGGTGAGAATGTTTTGAGCTTGCGGTCTCCTCGTCGAGGGGGGGCCCGGTGGTAGCCCGGTATGCTCCGCTACGGGCTTAAATGTAAGGGTTTGGGACACTAAGACGAGATCGAAGGGGGGTCTGGGTGGGGGTCTCTTGAGGCCCAGGTTGAGGCGCTGAAAGTCGACCTGCGACGGGGCTTCCGTCCTTTTTTTGGGGACTACCACCATTCTGGGGGCACCACTCGGTGGGCTCGCCCGCGGGGACCGCCCCGATGATGCCTTTTTAAAATCGTCGGGTTAAACTTCGTCGTACCTCGTCAAAGAAGGAGCGGATGAGGTGGGGGGCGACGCGTGGGGGCGGTGTCGGGCCGTAGGGGACGTGGTGGGCGGACCGCTCACTCTGGTAGCGGCGTGGCCCCTGGTAAACACAGTGCCCCGAATGTCCCCAAAAACCATTTTTCCCAGGCGATCGACGTTCTCCCTACGAGTTTTTGTGAGGGGGATTCCGGGCGACGTGGGTCTTTGGGGTGTCTGATGGGCCCCCAGCACCCATAGGGGCAAGGGGGGGCGGGGGAAAGGGTGGGACCCGGGGGAAGGCCCTCATGCCCTTTACGATGGTGAGTTGCTGCACCCCTTCGGCTATGTAGATGCACTCTGTGTGGAGACAGTCCCCCCCGGAGAAACCCGACATGTATGGTTCCCAGGAGGCGCATCTGCCCCCGCAACGTGGGTACTGCCGTGGGGGGGACCTGGAGCTGAAGTTGGTTATCCGAGGTCCCCAACAGTAGGCACCCCCCACAGAATTTCGCCCCCAGTGTCCCCCCATTCTGTGTAGGGAACGTGGCGGAGGGCGGGGAGCAGTATCACCCGGGCAGCGACGCGGGCCCTCTCCACTCCTCCAAGTCACTGCACCGGAGGTAGGGTGAAATTTTGAAGGTGGGCGGGCCCACGAGCGGGCCCCCTGGGGGTAGGGGCCCACACAGGCGCCAGAAGTGCCCCCTTCTGGCCGCAACAGCAGCGTCCTGCAAAACGTTGCACTGAGCCCCCTCTGATACATCAGATTCTCGCACTGGGCACCGCCTGCGTCCCCGCCGGATCCGTCTTGGGGGTTTTTCTTGTCCGCTAAGCCGCCGCGCGGGGCCCGCGCCGCCACCCGTGGGGTGGAGCCATGGGCGGGGGGGGTATGGGGTCACGACCCCCCCACGGCTACGTAGTCGAGGTTGCCCTCGCCTTTTCCGCGGGGCCCCAAAAATTTTTACACACGCGAACTATTTCACTGAATGACTCGAGGGGTGGGGAAACAACGCACACCCCCCCTTTATGTTTCGATCACGTAGCCCCCTCACTATTTTTCTTTTGACATGTACTCCTCTAAGGAGCACTGGGACTAGGGCACCTAAAACCGCATCATCGCTTTGGCGCGGCCGGGAGATATACGCACACACACTGTCCTCGGGTTTCCTGTGCAGAAGAAGAATTCCCCCCACGCTCCGTGATACAGCGTGTACCGATCACCACGCTTCTCACAACGTCATTTCCTCCGTGTTTTAGAGTTTTCCCGACACTTGCTTGCCCAGGTGCGGTCGATGCGCTGTTTTCACCTCTGTGTTCAAAGGGGGCGTACATAAGGTGCCGCTGTGGGGCCGCCCCAAACCCCAGAGGCTGTGTCCCCACCTTGGGGGCCCTGCCCCAAACGTTTTCCGGCGAAATTTTCCCCGGTCCCCTCTCCCCGGGCCGGAGGAGGGGGTGGGCGATGCTGCCGGGGCGTGGCCCCGAGTTCTGCTGAGTGGCTGGTGTGATGTCGGGGTTGGTGTATAAGCGTGGCGTTTGGTAGGCGGCAGGTTGGACCACGCGCTGTTCCCCCGCGCCCGCTACCTGCCCGGGGGCTTTTTCTAGCCCCCATGCCCTTTCCCCCATGAGCCCCCCGAAGATACTGGCCAATTGGGGTTTGGGCACAGAAGGGGGGGGCGCGGCCGAGTTTATTTGGGGACTTAACCTCTAATTTCAGAGAGTGAAGGGCGACTGGTCCCTGCCTCGCCCGGGGTCCAACTCCCGCCTAGGGTGACGCTGATGTCTGGCGGGAAGATGAGGGTTGCCACACCCCCCCACAAATAGTTAGGAAATGGGGAGGGAATGTAAGGGGCGTATGTCTGCGTTTACCATGTGGCCGAAGCTAGATGAATTGTAGAGCATTTCACCTGAGTGGGGTGGAGACCAGAGGTGGAATCAATTAACACGGCAATGAGTCATACGCAGAGCTACTCAGTAATACAAGTAATTCTGTTCTAGTATTTGAAATTACAACAGATATCTAACGGACGGGTGGGGAAGAGAAAAATCTGCACCTACCTGAGTGGGGTGGAGACCAGAGATGGAATGAGCAGCATGGCTGGGTGGCGGTTCACGCGGGGGAAAAATCAGTGTTCGTAAGATACCGCCCTTACTTAATACCATCGACATTGAACGATTAACAACTGGGGTAGAATGTGGGGGCAAAAGGAATACTTTATGAACAACAGTGTAATAAAGTCTGTCAATCGATGAGAAACATTTCGACTGGAAGAACAATTTAATTCTCATTATTAACTCAAAACCCAATTATACTTTCGCACTATTCTCCCAGGGTAGAATTTCTTCCAGAACTTTCTGCGAAAAGAAAGGACGCGTATAATTTTAGCGTTATCGTGGAAAATTTCTGATGTCCAGGGCTCACGGAAGATCTGTACTCTGAATCCTCAAATACCCTATGAATTGAATGTTGTTGATTAATATATTAACGTTATTCCTGAATCTCGTTGCCATTTGTTTCATGAGAAAACACCTCCCGCGAATTTAAATATCCGCAGAGATAACTGGTTTGAGTTGGTTTTACTGGGGGGGGGGGGGGAAGAACGAACGATGGAAGAGGAAAGAAGGGAGGGAAGGAGAGAAAGAACATAAAAGATCTGTTACAAGGAATAAAACTCACCATCTAACCACCTCTACCTATGTTCACCTAGCCTAGAGTAAATAAATAAATTGTTCTTAAGACATTACACATCTTCAGAATACTGGTATTACACATCTCCAGAATACTGGCATTACACACGTTCTTCCTCCGGGAAATAACTTTTTATCATAAAAAAAAGAACATACTGACCCTCAGTTTCCTTTCATTCTTTCGTCAAAGTTATGTGTGCGAGTGGGACGGACTTATTTTTGAATTGACTGGAAACTCTCATATTATGGAAGTGGCACCTGTCGGTCCACCAACACCTGGCGTACCTCAGAAGGTCGCCTTCTCTGTCCCCTCATTTTTTGCACGAACATTCAGTGAAAGAAAGGTATCCCAATCAACCTCCTACCTGGGTAATAACGTGGCCGCCAACTTTGACTTAGCTCGTACTCTCGCTGCTAGGATCGTCCCAGAGGCGCTTCCCACTCATTCTACCTGTCATACAATTTCCATTCGCTCCCTCATTTATACTACCATGTGCTTCCTAGCTCTCCTCGTGGCAACTGACGAGAGCCCATCAGGTCCTGAAGTAACCGCTACACCTCAAGTCGTGTTGACTGTAGAGTTGAGAAGTCGTCGACAACTTTTCGAATTAAAATACCTAGAAGTCTCTCACCGAACCAGGCTGAGCCCGTAAGAAGCAAATAACACCGAACCCTAGAAGTGAAAAGTCAAAACTTTTCAGACCGCCCGAACTCGTACTCATCACCTTGGCCATCACATATCCTAACATTTCTTGACCAATACTTCACATTTAACACTTTTCGATTAGATTTCTAGGAGGTTTCCTCATGCGTAATACCAGGGTGAAGATCCAACCACCCGAGACCGAGTGGGTACTAGCCTTCCAATTTAGCAATCTAGTTGTTGCCGAACTTTTCCATCTTGTTGTTGATGGGTCCCTTCATGAATCTTGTTGACGACATGCACTTCTTGATGGCCTTCAGCTCTTCAAAACGCTTCAGGAACTCCTCGCAGATCTTGGAAACTAAGAGTGTGCCCATGCTTGAGCCAGTGTCGCCCTTCTTGACGGTGGCGTGCACGATGTCGCCCACGGCGGTGGCGGACAGGCGGTTCAGACGCCCCTTGATGCCTTGCACGGCGATGATGTACAGGTTCTTGGCGCCTGTGTTGTCAGCGCAGCTCATGACGGCGCCCACGGGCAGGCCGAGGGAGATCCGGAACTTCCCTCCCGACGAGGCTCCACGTCCTCTCTTCGACATGGTGGCGGTGTTTGGCGGGGGTGTGTGGCGTGGTGGCGGCGAGGCGTGGCAGGCTGTGGCGGACGTGTGGGCGGCGAGGCGCGGCAATGCTGCGGCGGGCGTGGTGGCGGCGAGGCGCGGCAGGCTGTGGCGGACGTATGGGCGGCGTCGTGGCGGCGAGGCCCGGCAGGCTGTGGCGGACGTGTGTCTGCTCTCAGTGCCGTCACGTTCGTTTCTCTCAGCTTACTGCCACATGGTGTTTATGATGTGTGTAGTGTTTGGTTTTTAGGGGGAAAACCTAACGAACCTACAATGAGACTACTGTATAAACGTATTTACTGAGGGTGACTTTATGTTGTTAATATCAGGTGAAATTCCGGTGTGCTGTTCTTTTAGGAAATTTTATCTCACCGCTGCCACCAGTGTGTTGCCGCGAAACGCGGTCTGGGTATGATGATTACTTTACTCCTCCAACTGAAACCCAGCCGTGTTATGACAACAAGGAATGTATAATTATAGTATAAGTATGCTGCCACCAGTTCAAGATTTAGCCTAATAAATTACACGGTGATCTGTGTTTTGATGAGCAAAATGCATACAGACCTGAGTGCGGTTATGATACAAATTATCATAGCGCTTCCTAATAAGCGGTGCTTGTTGTAATGGAGATAGCTTTATTTTGCGAGAAAAAAAAAAGAAAAAAAAAAGTATACTTTGTGGTTAAAGTTAGGTTAGGTTTCATTACAACCTATTAGGTTAGGTTAGGTTTCATTAAAACCTTTAAGGTTAGGTTAGGTTTCATTAAAACCTTTAAGGTTAGGTTAAGTTTCATTAAACCTATAAGAGGCCTCTTCCATTTGCGACATTTCAAGAACCAGTTCACGGAACCCCAAAAATTTAGGCGTTCCATTTGCGCACGAAAACCTGGGTCCGAAAGGGAAAGCGCGTAGTGATCAGCAAAACCCGTGAACTTCTCTACTCACATTGAGAGGTGGGTAGCTTGGGTAGAGTTTTCAGTTTATAACAAACAATGGGCGCCTTGGGCCCTATTTCTCTTATCGTGAAGGGTTTTCCGCATGCCGAGTCGGAGAGGATGTCAGGGGAAAAAAAAAAAAAAAAATCTTTCCCCTCTTCTGTTATCCCTTCCTGCACTCCTTTTTCTTATCTCTCTCCGTATCTCTCTCGTTATCTCTTTCTTTTTATCTCTCTCCTCTCTTTCTCCTCTCTTTCTCTCTCTCTCTCCCTCCCCTCTTTTTCTCTCTCTTTCTCTCTCTCGTTTTCTCTCGTTATCTCTCCTCTCTCTTCTCGTTTCTCTCTTTGTTTCTCTCTCTTTTCTTATCTCTCTCTCTTTTCTTCTCTTATTCTTCTCTTTCTCTCCCCTCTCTTTCTCTTTTCTTTCTCTCTCTCTCTCCTCCTTTTTATCTCTCTCTTTCTCTCCTTTTTTCTCTCTTTTTCTCTCTCTCTCTCTCTTTTTCCTCCTCCCTATTTTTTTCTCTCTCTCTCTCCTCTCTTATCTCCCCCTTTTCTCTCTCTCTCTCTCTCTCTCTCCCTCTCTCTCCCCCTTTTCTCGCTTTTCTCTCTCTCTCTCTCTCTCTCTCTCTCTTTTTCTCTCCGTTTCTCCTCTCCCCTCTCTTCTCTCCTCTCTCTCTCTCTCTCCTCTCTCTCTCTCTCTCCTCTCTCCTCTCCCCTCTCTCCTTCTCTCTCCCCCTCTCCTCCCCTCTCTTCCTCTCTCTTCCCTCCTCTCTCTCTCTCTCTCTCTCTCTCTCTCCTCCTCTTTTAAAATTTTCCTCGCCAGCTAAGTAGTTTTAAAAAAAAAAAAACGGGGTTTTTTCGTTCCATTTTGACACGCAACCCCAACCCCTAAACCCAGCCCCCAACCCCCTAAACTGAAAAAACTGGTTCTGCCTTGGGCAAAAAGGGAAAAGGGGCCCAAAGGGTTAGGTTAGGTTCTTTTTATTAAAAATTTTTTTTTTTTTTGGGGTGGGTGGGTTTGCGCAAAAAAAAAACTATCTCCATTAGAAAAAGCCCTTTTGTGGGCCAAAAAAAAATTTTTGGTGTTCTGAAAATGACCGCGAAACTCTCTCCATTATTCCAAAAATTGTTTCGTAGTCTATTGAACCATAGTCTTTCGTCCTCAGCGCAGATTGAACTTGACTACTAAGTTACGAAATACACAGGTGGTAGAAAAATACTCAAAACAGTGTACGAAATAACTACTTTTAAATCATATACCTATTTAAGAAAGGTTTTTTGATTAGGCCCAAAGGTTTTTTTATTCTTTTAAACTTCCTGAATCCCCGAGAGTACTTTTTATGGACCACTGTGGCCCCCCGGGGTACCCGTGGCCTCGGCGGTACGGGGGTGACGCCGTTATAGTGGGGCGAGAACTACGCGTTCGCTCTTTAGATCAACAACACACTCGGGGCTAACATGCACTCTTTCCCCTCTCGCTTTACCCTTACACCCCCTGTCACTACACACCCTTCGGCCCCGAACCACCTTCCCGTGTTCACCCTAAAAACTTACTTTGGAAAAGGGCAGGCTTCTTAGGTATGAGGGTGTTGTTTCTTTTTTAATTTTTTTTTTTAACAAATAAAGGGTTATATGTTCCATATTGTAGGATTCCCTGAACTAAGTCAATCTAACTTTCATCTCGTCTGTCCAGTCGCAGGCATGTTGATGTCTTTTTGAGAGTTTAGAAAAAAAATGATCTTGAAATAAATAATTAGTTATCCCTAATTTCGGTCCTTTATAAAAAAACGTTTTTGCTCACTCAAATGACAGCAAAAATAGCTTCGAAGTTTTCCCCTGTTTGCTCAACCAAACGGGCTTTCATTGAGCAAAATCCTCAAAACTGCCACGGGGCCCGCTCACTGGCCAAAAAGTGCCCGTGTAATCCCCGCTTTAAAGCCCAACTCTTAAACAAAATTTAAATGTTTACGACAAAGAGTAACGTGGATTTTTTTTTTTTCATATAAAATTTTTCCCGATTTAAACAGAAATTTAAGTTCGGGGACTGTATAAACCGTAATTAAGTTCGGAGGGTGTGATAAGGATTCCTTAACACACCTTGCATGGCACCCGGGGTCATAGGATCGTCATAGAAATTAGATTTATAATAACAAACCACGTCTCCCTGGAAAATGTCACTATATCTAAGGAACATTGGAAAAATACTAGGAAACGATCATATAAGGTCAATGGATCTAAAAAACTAACCCTTTGGGGGGATTATTTATAACCGGGACGCCGCACCTCGAGAAAACTCTACCCCCCCCCCCTCCCCCGTTTCAATGTTTTGATGTCCTTTATAAGAAGTGGTCGTTGATGGAACACCCCCCGCTCTAAGAAAAATTTTTGATTCACACTGGGGCGCTGATGGACCACCGACCGTTTTTCCAATACCTATGAGAAATCCTCAACCCATTATGGCGTTATCTTATCCTTTCCAAATTAAAATAAAACCCCGAAAACACAACAGCATGAATTTAGGAAATGGGAGGAAAGTAAGGGTAGCGTATGTCTGCGTTTACCATGTGCCGAAGCTAGATGAATTGTGAGCGTTTCACCTGGTGGGGTGGAGACCAAGGTGAATCAATTAACACGGCAATGAGTGTACGGGGAGCACCAGAAATACAAGTAACTGTTTTGTTTTTAAAATTTACAACAGATATCTAACGGACAGGTGGGGAGAAAAAAATCTCACCTACCTGAGTGGGTGGGACCAGAGATGGAATGAGCAGCATGGCTGGGTGCGGTTCCGCGGGAAAAAATCATTTTCGAAAATACCCCCCTTATTAATACCATCACATTGAACGTTAAAAACCGGGGTGAATGTGGGGGCAAAAGGGAATATTTTTAAAACAACGTTAAAAAAAGTCGTAAATCGATGAAAAATTTCGAGGGAAAAAGAAAAATTTTTAACTCCGTTATTAACTAAAACCCCCAATTATACTTTAGCACTATCTCCCGGGGTAGAATTTTTCCAGAACTTTGCGAAAAGAAAGGACGCTAAAATTTTGCGTTACCGGGGAAAAATTTTTTCTGATGTCCAGGGTCACGGAAATCTGTACTCTAATCCTGAAATACCCTAAAAATTGAAGGGTTTTGTTTAATAATTAACTTATTTTTGAATCCGTTCCCCTTTTTTCATGAAAAACACCTCCGCAATTTAAAATCCCAGGATATGGTTTTGGTGGGTTTTTTACTGGGGGGGGGGGGGAAGAACAAACGGGGAAGAGGAAAAAAGGGAGG